>JADRCH010000173.1:373835-404883 GCA_019843965.1 Rhynchomys soricoides
ACTTCCTTAGAGACCACTTGTTATAGACTGAATTGTGTGTCCCTTGTCACTCACATGCTGAAGCCTTAATCCTAAGTACAGACACATTCAGAGACAGGGCACCACAAGAAGAAATTCAGAATAAATGAGGCTCTGGTTGGAATCTAATAGTGTGTTTATCTGGAGATATAGCTTTCAAAAATGTTCAATTACAATGAGGCTCACTGTACGGGGATGCAACCCAACCAGACTGCTGTCTTTTTAAGACACACTATGGATGTGTAAAGAGATAAAATGCCAACTTTGAGCCAAAGAGAGAAATCGCAGGAGACACCAAAGGTGTGGCCCTTTGATCTTGGACTTTCTGCCCCTAGAACTACAGACAAATCTCTATTGTTTCAGCTCAGCTTGGTGCTATGGAAACTTGAGCAGACCTAACCCTGATAGAAGTCATTTGAAGATGTCCTACAAATCCTCATGGGCACACCTTACCCCAACCTCTGGATTACAAAATACCTCCTAGAAATCCTTGCTTTGTCCTTCAGCAGCCCCCTACAGCTCAAGCATCCAAACTCAGCTCTCTGTACCCCACTTTTAACCATTGCTCTAGACAATTCCCTACCCACTTACAGCTGACTCTGTCACTTCATCAAGCGTCTTGTCATCTTGTTCCTCCTTCACTCTGTCACATGGCTTCTTTGTCCCTTCCTGTTTGTCTCTTAGTCTCTCGCTCTCCTCTTCCCACCTCCTACATGTATATACACACATGTATATTGTCTTCTTACGTATAATATGTTGCCCATGGGATTCTGTCTTTCTTGGTCATGCCACTCTTAATCCACAAGATGAAGTGTGATCTAGGATGCTGTCTGACCATGTGACAGGGTACAGTGTAAGCTTCTGAAGAGGGCAGTGAGATAAGTCACCGCATCCAGCCACCCTGGGAAGAAGCCCTGGGATCTATTACAGTCTCTTAGCCCCCAGGCCTAGAACATTACTGGTATACTGTCAGTATTCAATCAATTAACTGTATCTATGAATTAGTTCAAGCCCTGACCACCATCCACCCCCAACATCCGGTTTTATGATGAATAGTCACACTGGACAGTAAACTATAAAGAAAGACATCCATACAAATAAAAACCAGAAGGAACCAAGGAGGTGGTAAAACAGAAGATTTCTTTGGAGTCTGGGTATTATTAAGGCCCCATTCTTCCCTGGGTACGTGATCTAGAGCTCCCACGTTGAAGGTCTATTTAAAGACACAGGTTTCTCATTTTTACTTTGGAGAATGAATACAAGTATCCACATTTCTAGAAATAAAGACCAATGTGCAGTAGGATGGAGAGAAAAGTCAAACTGGCAGTTAGGTACCCCCCCCCATTAGAAAGTACACCAGAGCAGAATCATAAAGAGTCTGTAAGAGTGGGGTGTGGGGTATATATCTGCAATCCTAGGACTGGGAAGGCTGAAAGAAGACAGTCATGGGTTCAAAGTCCTCCTGGTCCACATAGCAAGAATCTATCTCAACAACAAAGAGGACATTTACTTATCTCTATTGTTGAATGTGAGATGAGCCCCGACGCTGGGTGGGGCTGGAGCTTAGACCTTGGGCTAGAACAGGCTTAGAGTCTGCAGAGCCTGTAGGCAAGCTGCATGTGGTGACCATGTAGTTAGGAGGAAGCTGGAGGAGAAGACATGTCTGGAGGACAGTATCCACAGTTTATGGTAAACTTTGCACCACACTATTGGAGGGATGGTGTATACAGAGGGCTTATCATACCCTTCAGAAGTATCCACCTTTTTTGGTAACATATCATCTATTGGGTGGAGAAAGACTTAACAGGGAAGAGGCAGGGTGGGACTCTGAAGATCCTACCAAAGTTTAGAAGAGATGAGGGAGACCAGACCAAGGGACTTACACTGCAGAAAGAAAGAGGCAAAGAATCATCTCATAGACAAGGTTTCTTGGAGTCAGTGCTTGGGGAACTGAACAACTTTGTCTTGGAATAGAACATGGTTTAGGACTTTTCCATATACTGGAGTAGAAGATAGATCCAGGAATTAAGGGCCCAAAGAACACACTCTGAGAGAAGACAAGAAGAGAACACAACAATGTCATAGGGTTCGGGAGAATGGAGGCCAAGAAGCCAGTGATCCTTAGCATGAAATGTGGTGGAGAAAGTGGGATAATAGGTAAGAAATATCCCTAGATTTTTGGAGATCATTGGTTCCCTTCATCAAAGAAATTTCAGTAAATTGATGAAGATACATTGCCCTTCAAATGAGAAGTGTGTGTAAAGGCTTGATTCCCAGCTGGTGTCTCTGCATGTGGAAAGTCTGTGGAGAAAGGCATAGCTAGTAGCAATGGATCACTATGATCAGGTTCTTGAAGGTTAGACTCTTCCCCTTCTTCTGGAAAAGATCTCTGCTTTCTGCCTGCTGTGCCCAGCTGCCTCTCACTTCTGGGGCCCCGAGGTGTGAGCACCCACCACCATGCATTCCCTATCACTGTTCAGCTACCCCAGAAACAGGAGCCCAAATGAGCCCATTCTCTCTTAAGTTGCTTCTGCTGTGTATTTAGTCATAGTGATGGAAAAGTAACCATGACAGAGTACAAGCTGGACCTCAGAGTGTTGAGGAAAAATAGGTAAGGAGGCATTGAGAATGAGCTTTAAATATGGAGCTATCTTTCAAGGAGCATAACTGAGGAAGGGATGGATGGAGAGACGGAGCCTAGAGGCAGACAGCAGATCAATAGCGCTGTTTCAGGACACAGGGGACTTGTGCACATTTAAAAGCTTAAAAGAAAGAGATGCAGACATTGATGAGAGTTTGTGGGAGTAATGACATGAGTGATTCGTTACCAGTCCTCCACATGAGAGAAAGTGAGATTGTAAAGTATAAGTGGATATTGGTGGAGCTTAAGATTTCAGAGGGGAAATTGTTCTTGGTGGAGATGTGGTCGGATGAAGAGCTATTGAGTTGCAAGAATGTGGAGAAAAAGAAACCACTGGATAGGAGGTTATCAAGACACAGAGGAGGTGGCTCTGTGTGTCTCATCTATGTGGACACTGAGGTGACCCAAGAATGGAGTCCAGACTTGGGACAGAGGGGTAGTCTGGAGTTGTGTCAAAATCCTCTGGGAAGGTAAAGAATAAAGCACTATGTCAAGAAAGGACTGTGAAGTGTTGTCTTGCTAATTAAGGTCAAAGTCTACCGTTGACCAGACAGCCTTCTGGGCTCAGTGCAAAATGGAGGACTCCCTTCACCAGCAGGGTTTCTCCTTCTCTGACTTTGTCTAGGGAGCTTGAAATGCCCACAGGCCTCTCCCTGCAGGATATCATAGAGCCTTAGTTACATTACAGGTTCAACTTCCTTTCTCCTGATAAGAATCCATTCAGCTAACACCTGAGATTCCTAGAATGCCTCCATATGCTCATGACCATAAGCCTTCAGCCAATGACTATTCCCCACCTGGATAGTATGACCATCCCCAAAACTATATAATCCTTGAATCACCCCAAGTAAAGTTGATCTGTCTCCCAGTAACTGGTCCCACTGTCTTCATTACCTTACACACTCACATGTCTTTGGACCCCCTGAACATCCCTACATCCCCCCCCACACACACACACATGCCCAGTCCATAGTCTCTGCTCCATTTTCCCTCATAAACCAATACCAGCCAATGACTTCTGGGAGCAGGGAGGATTACAGTGAAGAAGCACCAAGAAAACACCTTAGCTATGGGAAATGAGAAAGTTCTGCACAGGAGCCTACTACTGGAAGGCATCCAATTTTCAAACCCTCATTCTGTTCTTAGAATATTTTAAGAAGTCCCAGTTACCTATTGGATAAGACACTAGCTTCCTGGAACTTGTGAGACTTCAGACAAATTACCTAACCTTGTACATTGGTGAGAAAATTCTAGGAAAGAAAACTAATCTGCAATGGCAGAACACAGCCTGTCTAGAGGCTGCAGAATGACATCTTGGAATAAAAGAAATGGCCTGTTTCTCCACAGAAGGTTATTTAATCTGGGAATGTACATTTGTCAAGGCACGTTGAGCTGGTGAGCTGGTGAGCTGTGTATTTTAAATGGATCCATCTAAGTGATTTATATTCCCTTCAAGAAAAATTAAAATCCCAGTATCAGTCAATCATCTGACCAATTCTTTAAGAACCAAGACCTACTACGAGCCCATGTCAAGAACACCAGGAATGTTTCTAAGTGGCTAATTACAGGAGGGAAGAGACTGTTAATAGAGATAAAGTATTTCTGATAATACAAAGACATTTTCCAAGGTTGACATTCTCTTCCTCTCTGTAGTGATTATGTTTAATTGTTAACTGAACACAATCTAGAATCACCTGATGAGAGAGTCTCAAGGAGGGAACAGTCTGGATCAGGCTGGCTTGTGAGCCTGTCTGTGGGACACTGTCCTGATTGCCAAAGACCCAGCCGGAAAATATGTAAATGGCTCCATTCTCTGGTTTGGGCCCCTGGACTTATTCTCTCTCTCTCTCTCTCTCTCTCTCTCTCTCTCTCTCTCTCTCTTCTTGGCTATGGATGTACTAATTGCTCCTGAGGCTTTTCTCCAATGATGGACTCCAACCTGGAACTGTGAGCTCAAATAAACCCTTTAGCCTGTCTGTCAAGTTTAGTCAGGGTATTTTATCATAGCGAGAGAAACAAAAGCAGGGCATGTTTGACCCAAAGAGACGGATCCATGGAAACAAGAGACTTACAGAACATGAGGTCCTGCTAGCCATGTTAGTATACAAGGCTTTTGTGACTTATGTGAACGTTGGCCAGATGCAGAGCTCTGTGGGTGTTTGAGCAATAAAACTGCACAGAGGCCCCTGAAATTCAGGGTTAGGAACAACATTCTAGAGCTCATTAAACATACTTAGGAGTGGTTGAATTGAGTAGTAATTGACAACAGCAGAAAATCAGACAATTACATCATAACTTATCTTTGATGGGTATTTCCTTTAAAAAATTTTCTCGCCATGAATCATCAAGCTAAATATAATAATTATAAACCTCCCTGAAACTTTCTGCTTGGTTGTTTCAACAAAGTTTTGTTTTAGTTTCAAACAATTATGTCTCATTGGTAGAAAAAAATGTCTAGGTTTGTGTCTGGAAGGAAGTGCTTTTTGAAGCAGGAGGCTTTTATTATGACACCACCAAGACAGCTCTTTACTTCCCCATCTGGGTATCTCAGAAGACTTGACTTTGAAAAGCCAACCTGGCAAGTCTTAGCCTAGAAATCAGGATTGTACTATTTAAATAATTGGCACTTTAAAAACATCTGTGTTCTTTGCTCTCCAATGAGCCTCTTTGTCTTCCACTGGGAGCAAGAGCCTAGTCTGTTGAAAACACCCACCAAGCTTATATTTGCTCCCCTCCCCATTCCTCTTCCATGGTGCCTTCCTTTTAATGATTTGTCTGCAGTCTCAAATCATGGCTGAGATCTGAATGTGGTCCTCATTACCCTGCCCCAGCCTTTGCTGTTCTGACCTCTAACATCCTAGCCAGTACACCCCAAGAACTGTATAGTTCTTTATAGTCTCCAGAGGGCATTTGCCTTTCTTTTCCTCCCTACCTTGGGAGGCCCTGGAAACTTTGTGCCTCTTCCTCCAAGCAAATAGCACCTCCTACACTGTTACTTTCATTTTCCAAAGAGATCTCACTTTGAGAGTTCCTATTAACAGAGAAGGTGGGACACCCATGGCCTAGGTGGCAATGGGTGTAGAAAGGGTCCTGGAATTCAAATGTGCATATTTAAAGCAAGAAGGAAGGCTCTTGGGTGTAACTAGGATATGCCATTGAAACCCAAGGGGATTTTGTGACTGCTTATATCTCAAGCAATTCTACTGTGAAATGAAATACAGTGCAGGTTCTTTCCCCTCTCCACGGACCACAAGAGGTTTGGACTTACAATATCCCTGAGGTCCTTACTCAAGGGGAAAATGCTCTACTTGGGTTTTCCCTCCAAAAGAGCGACTTTCAAGCTAGGGCTGGTGGTATACAACTTTAATCCTAGAACCAGCATTTTCTTACCCCGATACTAATCTCTACTAACTCTAATTCTCAAGGTGGAAAGATACTAGAAAGCTGACATCCACACATGCTATCAGCAGAAGTTGAAAAATAATAGGCATTCTGAAATATATGAAGTCTTGTGCTCTCTCAGAAAAAAAATAGCTGTTAAAGATACTTTGCATAAAAATGAGAGACCATCAGAGACTGGGGCGATAGCTCATAAAGTGCTTGTTCAGCAAACGTGAGTGCCTCAATTCTATCCCCAGAAATTCCATTAAAAATGACATGTGTGGAGCTGGAAAGACAGCTCAGCAGTTAGGAGTACTTGATACTCTTGCAGAGGCGGAGTTCAGTTCCCACCACTCAAGTTGAGTGGCTCACAACTGCCTGTAGCTCCAGCTCCAGGGATCTGTCATCCTCTTCTGGCTTCTGTGAGTACCTGAACTTGTATATAATACCACATTCATACATATAAAAATTATGAAATATATTACTTTAAAATGCTGGGTGTGGTGGTATATGCTTGTCATCTCAGTGCTGGGGAAATGCAGGCAAACAGATCTCTGGGGCCTGCTAGCCAGAGCCCAGCATACTTGGTAAAGTGCCAGAATAGTGAAGAAACTCTTGTCAAAAATACAATAGACAGTACCTGAGGAATGACACGCAAGATTGCTATCTGGTCCCCAGTGCACATGTATACAGGGGCATCACAAACATTCAAATACATACACAAAAGACCATCAAATATTATTTACTCTGTCTTGATGGATTCAACATAAAACCTTAGATTAGCTGCTATCGTAGGTAAAAGGCACAATAACGTTCCTGACCTTCAGCTACAATTGCATATAGAGAAATGGGAAGATCCCAGGGAGAACAGGATTAATTCCTTATGCTGTCTGAGTGTGTTCAAATGTCTGCAAAGAGAAATATGGAGAAGAAATCAACTATGAGGACATAGAACATTCTCAACTAATTTAAAAGCATAATACGTGTTTATTATTGCATAATATGTGTGATTTTAAAGGAAACATTCCATGATTGTATTATTATCTTGGTTGGCAGACAAAACCAGAATGACAAATCCCAATATGATGATTATGACCCAGTGGCTTCCCTAGTTGAGGATGCTTAAGGAGTTTGTGGAGAGGGTCTCAGGTGCCAATTTGATCATTTTCATCAGTTCTTGCTATATGCAATCTTTCACAGACCAGACCATGGAAAGCGGCAAAACTTCATACCAGAGTAACAAAAACAAATTATTCATTCTTCATATGAAATGCATGCAATCATTGGGAAGATAAACAATAGTTCTGAGTCTTTTCTGTTTCCTCACCCAAGAAGAAGGCATTAGTACAGGCAACACAATCGTATGCTGAACCATTTACAATGATTCCTAGATGTTTTACCTCTCTGGTCATATAAGGATGTGTCATGTCATCAGGGGCTAATTATTTTTACTTTTATTTTATTTCATACCTCTTGACTTTATTCCATGTCTGTGGTGGTTTGTATGTGCTTGGCCCAGGGAGTAGCACTATTTGGAGGTGTGGCCTTGCCATAATAGGTGTGGTCTTGTTGGAGTAAGTATGTCACTGTGGGCATGGGTTTTAATACCCTCATCCTAGCTACCTGAAAGCCAGTCTTCTCCTAGCTGCCTTCAGAACAAGAGGTGGAAGTCCCAGCACCTCCACCCCCATGTCTGTCTGAATGCTGCCATGCTCCCACCTTGGTGATAATGGACTGAACCTCTGAACCTGTAAGCCAGCCCCAATGAAATGTTATCCTTTATAAGAGTTGCCTTGGTCATGATGTCTGCTCACAGCAATAAAACCCTAACTGAGACAATGCCTTTATTTCATGTGTCTTGCCTGCATGTATTATCTGTGCACCACATGTGTGCCTGGCTCCTTTGTAGTCCAGAAGAGAGTGTCAAATCTCCTGGGATCGGAGATACAGGTGGTTATAAGCAGCCATGTGGGTGCAGAAATAAAACCTGTGTTCTCTGCAAGAGCAGGATGTGCTCTTAATTTCTGAACCACTCCTTGGGGCCTAGGAATCTAGATTTTTAGATCAGCATAATTCCCATACTTGCACAGAACCTTCTCTCTTCTGGTTTGGGTTCAGTGCCTGAAAACACTGCAAGTTACATCTTGTAGAGAGACGGATGTATCATCTTTCAAAACTTAAGATTGTTAAAGCCGGGCAATAGTGGTGCACGCCTTTAATCCCAGCACTTGGGAGGCAGAGGCAGGTGGATTTCTGAGTTTGAGGCCAACCTGGTCTACAGAGTGAGTTCCAGGACAGCCAGGGCTACACAGAGAAACCCTGTCTCGAAAAAACAAAAAAAACAAAAAACAAAAAAAAAATGTTAAGTTGAAAGTACTATTTCCTTAATAACCCATCACAACCCTGGTATTATCAACACACCTGCCTTTCAAACCACCTATGTCTGTGTCTTGCATTGAACTGGGACATGGTGTCCCCAGCTTCAGTTCTGAACATTTTTCGTGGCCCAGACCACAGCAGTCTCCTTTCATCCTCTGACTTCAGCTGAGTTTCTTGGTTCCATTCTGACCGCCTCTTCTTTTCAGTCTTCCATGGACCCTTCCTGCTTTATGTCTTGCATTCTTCTGATTCTCTCTGATTCTCTACCTTGCCCACCCTCCCTCCAGAAACCCCACCCAAGCTCTCTGCTTTAGACTTCCCTGTCTTAGGTGCACTGTTCTTCCTGCAGAAATCAGTCAACACAAGTTGTAAATGCATGTTTGCATGATCACTTTGCTTGCTTCTAGAGGTAATAAAAAGAACTTACCTTTTAATTACCAGTGATGAAGATGCAAATGATAATGATGCAGGTGATGACAATCTTCCTGTTTGGCCAATAGGCTTCCTAGTAAGGTTTGCAATTTGACTGGATTTCCTAGTTACAGCAAATCAGTGGATTAACCATTTTATAGGTGATGATTTAACCTTATCTGGCAGTTTCTTCCTCAACACTGATAACTAATGACATCTGTTTATTTTTTCTGTATGAATTCATAAACCACATACAAACACGCAGAGTTCCTGCCATTCTGTTGTTCTGGAGTCACTCTCTGTGTCATTAACATTATACAAGCATTTGGCCCTCTAAACAAGATTGGTACCTTCTGTAGTCTTTGGAGATTCAGAGAACATTTTCTCAGTACAAAAATTTGTTTGTGACCATCTTGTTTGGATTTCTAAAATCTAGCCCGTACATTGGAGAGATTCCAATCGTTTGATCAACCAGTCAGTCAACTAGAGTTTATACAGGATGCACATCAGTGTGCAGGGAACGGGTTGTCAGGAGGATGTGTGTGCCTGAACACCTTGTAGAACCTGGAAGCGTGAGTCATGTTTTTTGGGATCACAGGATACCCCTGAGTGCCGGCCAAGGGATATAAATAATCCTGACAGTTCAGCAATTCTTGGGGGAAAACACAGTGTTCTTATAAAATTAAAATTGCATAGTTTGGTCGATAGGCACTGCTTTGTTTTGCCCCTTTCTCATGGCTTAGTTCACCTTGGCTGTCTGTAAGTCTATTACATCCTGCTTATCCACCACTAATCCATTTCAAATGATACTTTAAGAGTCAGAATCCTAAGATATTTCTCCAAGGATATGTCTAAAAAAGAACATATTCTTTCCTTTGGAAAAATATGAAAATCATTAGCAACGTAATCTTCAGAGGCAGCACTGAGTGGCTTTTCCTTGTTGGAGTCATCCAATTCCTGGTTTTTCCTAACCTAAGCATCTTCAGTTCTTGTTTAAGCCAACAGTGCATGATCCTCAGCATCCCTGGAGCCTTTGTTCCACCTATACAGCCCTCCTGTTTATTACAATCCATCTTTACAGAGTCTCCATAACAGAATTCCCTTCCTTACAGGTGATAAGAATGGCTTCCAGATTTACTTGGTGGACATCTTGGTTCCATATGACCTTGGGAAAACTCATTAATCTCTTTCCGTGTTCCCTTTCCTAAGTTTTGAAATGGAGAAGACCGAACAGCTTCTCCATGAGCTGTTTGGAGATAAAACAAGGCAGTGTTGAAAAAAGCTTGGAATAGCATCATGCTAGTGCTAACGACTGCTAATGGTGATATTTAGAAAAAATAGAATATGTCAACTGGTAAAATTAACACAACCAATTTGTGAAAACTACGCAGTAACGTATTCATTTATAGCCTTTCCTCCACTCTGTTACCCAAAGAGAGGGTTTTAGGTTGACTTGGGCTTCTTCACATAGTATTTCAAATATCTCCCATGAACCCTGCCTTCTTGGCAGCCACTAGCAGCCACCCTCCCTTCCTACTCTCTCTCAAGCCCCACCCCTGTGCACTGTCATGCCTGTCATCAGCTTTAGACATACTTTCTCATTAAAAGACAATGATCTACATAGATTAGCAGGATTTCTTCCCTCACTTCCCTGAGCTCTTTATCCAGGGAGTCTGCCCTTCAGCTGTCTCCACCCATTCCAGCTGCTCTCTCCAGCATCCCCTCCCTCATAAAGCCAGTGGACACTTGGCTGTCCAGTGTTGCTAGGATCCTTGGCAGCATTGGTGCTATGACCCCTCCCTCCTTCCAGTGGCCTCTTCCTTCAGCCTTCCTCTCCAGGCTACTTTAACTTTCTGCCTACATTCTTTCTCTTCCTTTTTTTCTTAGTTTAAACTGTTGATTATATGTGTGTGTGTATAGCATATATATAATGTCCCTTGTGCCTCTGATTGGTGTTCACTGGGCCCCTGACAGATTCTCTTCTCTCTTTCTTTACTGTTGTTGCTTCTGGTGTCCTTTTCATTGGCATCACAATGATGTTATTCCAGATCTCTCTATCAAACTTTGCCGCTTAATGATTAACATTTAAATCTCAATCCAACTGGAACATTCGGTTTCAGTGAGGTGAGAGAAAGGGAAAAACATGGGCATAGGTGTGTCTGCCTATTCATGTGTGCTTGCATGTTCATGTATGTCGGTGTACATGCACATGTGCTAGTATACATGCAAGTGTGTACACATGTATGTGGGGTCCAGAAGACAGTCTCAGGCATCATCCTTCAGGTACAGTGCATCATTTTGAAATGAGGTCTCTCACAAGTCTGGAACTAAGTCGTTTAGGCTTGTTGACCAGTTAGCCCCAAGGATCCATCCTTCTGTCTCTGCCTCTCTCACTCTGGGGTCACAAGCATGCGGCACCATATCTGACTTTGGTTTTTCAATGTAAGTCTTAAGGATTCATTCCATGTTCTTGTACTTTAACAACTGAGCCAGCTCCTTGGTCCCAGAAAAAGCAAAATGTTTTCTTTCCCTCAATGGATATGCAGTTGATGCAGCACCATTTTATGATGGCCCACCATTCATCCTGCCTTGTGATTTCACTGTTACCGTGAGTGCAGATGTGTGTCTGACCTGGCCTTATACTCTGCTGTGGAGCCTGTCTAGCTATGCTTCTGCCAATAGCACATCCTAAAATCTTCATGTCTTCATGTGAAGGAAGCAAGTCTTAACACATCTGTGTTCTTCATAAATTCTGTTGTGGTTTGGACTGTCTCAAATGTTTGTTTTCAATACAATTTTGACAATGTACAAGCTTGGAATACCCTCCGTTTGTTGAAGTTTACTTGAGTTGTTTTTACATAGAAGAAGAAGAGGAGAAGGAGGAAGAAGAGGAAGAAGAAAGAAGAAGAAGGAGAAGGAGAAGTTGTTCTGTACATCCTTTCGAGGTTTATCTCTAAAAGCTTTTAATTTCGATAAAAATTAATGGAATCTTTTAAATTACATTTTAACTGTATGTGCTTGTATATAAAAATAAAATTTATCTTTATAGTTCATGATAAAATCAGTCATTAAATCTAATCCTTGTTAATATTTTAAAACTCCACACATATCTGTATATAATAATGTGGCTAATTTTATTCTTAATTCTTGTAGGTTTTTTGCTGAGTAGAAATGGTAACAATGAGAATATTTGCTTCCTCCCATTAGGCATTTATTTAACATAATTTTGTCTAATATGATTTCCCTGCTCTGGTCCATTTCATAACCTAACTATAGAAAAACACGGTGTTTGAGATGAAAAAAAAAAAATTACCCCGAAAGATCATTAGGTGAGAATGCAAGAGGTCAACCAGATTCCTTAATGCCACACCAAGACAATGAGAGCAACCATCGGAACACCAGCTTTCTGACTCGTAGTTTAGAGATCCTTTTCCCATAGCTAAAACAGTCTTCCCAAGAAGGAATACCACCAAGAACAATTGTTCTTTATCTCTTAAACAGTGCTTGAAGTTCAAGGCTTTTGCATGAACTACTGGCTATGCCACTAACAAGGCCACCAAAGCAGGGTCACATCAGTGGGTAAAGCCCAACTCATTCCACTAAGGCCGTAGTTCTCGGACTTCCTAATGCTGCCCCCTTTAATACAGTTCTTTGTGTTGTGCTGATCCCTAACCATAAAATTATTTTTGCTGTTCTCTCAAAGCTCTAATTTTTCTACTGTTAAAAACCGTAATGTAAATATCTGTTTTCTGATGGTCTGAGGTGACCCCTGTGAAGGTGTTGTTCAATCCCCAGAGGGGTCACAACTCATAGGTTGAGAACCACTGCACTAAAAGTTCCAGACTCATAGCAGCTGTGGGAGCTTCTGGAGCAGACAAAGGCTTTCTTCGATTCTAGAATCTCTAGTAATGTCACTGACCCCTGTCCGCCATCTCTCCTCGGCTTCGAGAACAGCGATGAGTGGAGCTATTTCTAAACACTTTTTATTTTGGTCTAATTTCCTATGAGATCAAAGGAAATAATTTTGTTCTTTTCTCCATTCTTCATGGAGTTAAAGTACTGACAGGAAATGACCATGAAGGTTATCTGCCTCGTTTTAGCAGCACCTGGGCTTCCTGTGTCTCTCACCTCTGCTCTGGTTCCTGCTGGCAAATTTTAGCACAGACTTCACACTTGACGTCACCGTTTGTGCTGGCTAGTTTTAATGTCTAGTCTTATGTCAACTTGACAAACAAACTAAAGGTATCTGAAAGAAAGGAACTTCAACTGAGAAACTACCTCCTCCGTAAGATGGAGCTGTAAGGCATTTTTTCAATTAGTGATCAACAGAGGAGGGCCCAGCACATTGTATGTGGTTCGACCGCTGGGCTGGTGGTCCTGGGTTCTATAAGAAAGCAGGCTGAGCAAGCCATAGAAAGCAAGCCAGTAAGCAGCAACCCTCCACTCCTGTTCCTGCCATGCCCTCTGAGTCAGCTTCTGCCTCCAGGTTTCTGTCCTGTTTGAATTCCTGTCCTGGCCTCCTTTAATAATGAACAGCAATGTGGAAGCCTAAGCCAAATAACCCTTTCTCCCCAACCTTTTTGATCATGGTGTTTCATCACAGCAATAAAAACTCTAAGATACCACTTCTTAAAATCAGACTGCTGAGCCCTGTTGGGACCTTGTAAGCATAAGATGATATAAAATAATTTATATCCAAGAGGCTAATTCAAAGACTGTAGGTAAAGAAAGTCCTTGTACAACAGATACTGAAAGACCATAATCTATTTGAAGTGACAAGATTAGAACCCATGAATTAGAGAACTCTAAAGTGACAGTATATTCCATTTTTGCAGATAATTTCCAATAAACATGTAAGATAGAAACACAGAATCCATCTTAACAAATAACTTCTAAATGCATAGCACAGAAACAGAATCCATCTAGCAAATAACTTGCAATAAACAACTTAACAAGAGTAACTAATTCTGATATCTACTGTCCCAACTTCTACTTTGAACTTGTCTCTGCTTTCTCCGAGTCCGCAGCTCTACAGGTTAACCCCCATGCCACCACCACCCACTTCCACCAAAGTCAGTAATGGAAATGTTTGCTTTGGGTAGTCTGGAAATTGGCAAGCTCTTTCCGGTAAGACACGGCAGTGAGGAATGGTGTAAATACTTCAATTACATTGCAGGTTGAATGGGCTTTTGTGAAATGACTATTTATAACCATGTCTTTGAAAGGGCTGTTCTGAGTACAAAATGACCTGTTTCGGATGAAATTTCAGAGCACAGACCTTTCTTTTGGCTGAAAATACGCAAAAATAAGCACTCGGGAAATGTGGCCTACCAGTTCCCCTGATGTTCTTTTTACTTCTTGAAAAGGGTAAAATGTAGACAGGTTGGTCAACAAAGCATGATGGGGCTCATTTTTCTAAAGAGAATTTTTCTCATGAGCAAGAAGATCAAAAACATTTCAAGAGAAGCAAGAATCCACCAGACAGGGTTTCTGTATGCTCGCAGCAGTTAGGACCTGGAAAGAAACAATGGTATTAGCCTACTCTGAATTTAGAATTCATACAATTCATACGTCAGAGGTTGCTGAATGACAGATGTAGAGCCAGGTTTAAAGATGAGCAGTTCCCAGTGTGGTTTGGCTGGCATTATTCAGGCGTAGCCATTGGACCTGTGACAACTTAGGACTCACCTCCAGAATCTTTACAATAAGACCCAGTATTCAAGGCTTCATGCATCTGGGAGAAGGGGCACTAGGCTTGTCTTCCTTCTCCAAACAGAGTAGAATCAGCTCCTGGAGAGAGGTGCCTTAATGGGTTGTGATGGGTAGTGGTTTGGCCGAGTTTAGGACTAAATACCGACCAAGAACTACCCGGCTATAAAATGAGTAAATCCGGTCTGTCTCCATGCAGCTTCTGTGTCTCTTACACCAATATAATAAAGTTAAATGATAGTTTAATTAAGCCACCACAGTGAGCTACAGGCTGAGTTGTGTCATCTCAGAGTTCATGGGTTGAAGTCATAGCCTCCAGGATCTTTTCTGTGAGATCATGCTTAGAGACAAGGTCATTCAAGGGGTAATTGAGTTAAAATGAGGTGAGTAGTGTGAGCACTCACACAATAGGACTGGGTCCCTCAAAGAACAGAGCAAGAGGACACAGGCACGCACAGAGGAATGGCCTTCCAGAGAAAGAGAAGAAGACAACCATTGAGAGCAGGGAGAGACTTGGGAGAAACCAACACTGATGTCTTCTAACTTCATGACCTTGAGGAAAGCTTCCTGATATTTGAGCCCCCCGGGGCCTCTCCATCATAGTCTGTGGCACTTCACTGTGGCAGTCACAACAGGCTAACACAGGACCCCATCTTGTTCCTCAGACACTAGAGCTCCGTACAGAGCTCTACCCAGACTGATGGGTAAGCCCCTGCAGCAACTGCATCATTGGCCTTTCCAGTAGAAATAGCTAATGAATTCTTTTCCGATGGGTCATTTGTATAGAGCATCGGAACCCAGTCCTGACTCTGGTAAGAATATGACTATATATCCTGCTGTCTCTCTGGAAATGGGGACTTGACAGGCCAAGAGCATCAATGGTCTATCAGCCCAACACCCTAGAGCCCAGGCTTCACCTGTTACATGTATATACTTATAAACATATATATACACTTATAAACACACACACATACACACACATATATACATATACACATACACATACACACACACATATATATATATATATATATATATATATATATATATATATGCTCCAATGCCCTCTAAAGTTTGCTGCTTTACATGTAACATGGACATAATAACAATTTCCACATTGACAATTCTCTTACCCATGTTGACCAGATCAAATAAGATGACATGTGTAAGAACTATAAGTCTGTAATGAATGGAAAGTAGATATGTGGCTGTATCCATTACTTTTCTGTGGCGTGATAAAACACCATGAGACTGGCTACTTAGAACAGGGAATATGTATTTTGGTTTACAGTTGTGGAGGGATAAGAGTCCATCAGGGGAGGGTGGAGACATAACAGCAAGAAGTAAGCATGGTGGAAGACCCAGATCACGTCTTTAACCACAGGCATGAAGCAAAGAAAGGGAACTGTGAGACAAAGCTACAAATTCAAGCCTCCAGTGATGTACATCTGCCTGGGAGACTGCACCATATCATCAGACAGCATCACCAACTGGGGACCAAGTGTTCAAACTCACAAACCTATGGGAGACATTTTCAATTAAACCACTACAGTGGGCTTATTATTGCTTATTATTATTATTATTATTATTATTATTATTATTATTATTAATTATGCCAGGGTTAGCAAACCTTCTCTACAGACACATCCCAAGTAGAACAGCAGCTGGAAGCCATTACAGAGCCTCTACTCAGTCACTTAGAATTCAAGAGCCCCAGATTCAACCTGGCAGCCACACGTCTGGAAATTTGTCAGAGGGTCACATAACTATGTATTTTTTCTGATCTATTAGTCACTACATTGTTTTTACTCAACTTCAGATTGTACAAGAGGGGTAAGGGTGGGTTCCAGAGGGTGGGAAGGAAGTTAGCTTTGGGGGGCGGGGAGAAGATGCCAAATTAGGATACTTTCTTCAGTCTGTGGTACAATCAGGACGGTGAGAGCCATCTTGTAGGCAGGTGAGCGCAGAGAATGTGAACTCACTTGTGCTGAGTTTAGTTGAATTGAGTGGGAGACGTAAAGGATTAACACCGGTGATGATAAGGTGGAGCTGCCAAGCAGATGAAAGGTTTTGGGAGAAGAATGAAGGCAGATAGTAGATACTTGTAAGTTTACAGGAAAAGGAGCAGGCACGGAAGAGAGCTACAGGGTGGTGCAGGGTCAGGCAAAGGAAAGGGTCAAGAACACAGATGTGATTTTAAAATGTTAAAGACATATTTTTTTTAAAAGACATAGCTATCAGCAAAAATGTTCATGACCAAAGGAAATCTGAGAAGAATGATATAACAACCAACCAAGAAAAGTGACAGAGACAGGAACAAAGATGGGCAGAATGAGACAGAGAGATTATGAGTCTATGGCCAGACCAAATTATCATGTGTAACAGACTCCATCTCTCTTGTTTCCTTAATTCGAGCATTATCTCTTACTCTCTGTTTTAAAATGCTTGTATCCGAGATCAATATGGATACAATTAGATTGAAAGTAACCTCCCCTCCCCCCCATTTCTGAGTTTAGGACATCGGACAACCAACGACAACAAAATCACATCAAGGGTTCCATACAGCCAGGAAACACAGCGAAATGGGTGCTAAATGACACCAGACAAAGCAAGAGAATGTTCTTGAAAAATCACGGGTGGAATTTCTACTCAAAGACTTCTATTTAATTCAAACCACATAACAACCGATGGTGATATCATTAAAATAAGTGTATCCCACATGGCCTATATCGCTCCCTCCCATAGAACAGCACTGACATCATTTTTGCATATTATATTAATGACATTTTCTGTATTCTGCTGAAAGGTCACAATTCTGTCGGTAATGAGATTCAGCCCCCAGTCAAGCTGTTCCAAGACGCCACCACCCATTTCCAAAACAATCTGGGGGCCGGTCTCCCAGCAGAATAAATCTAAAAAGCAGATGGCTCCTTGGGTGTGAACCTTGAGTTGAAGCAAAAGGAGTTCACTCCAGATTACTCTTGTCCTTGGCACTGCTGCAAGGCCACATAGGTGGACACATGGAAACATGTGATTCTGAAGAGTCTGAGCTTCTTCAGAAAACATGGCAGTAAATCACAAGGGGCCAAAGGGCACAGTGTCAGGGCTGAGTTCAGAATTCCCAAGCGCTAACATGATTGTCAATTAATCCTAAAAACCGGACTAGGAAGAATCATTTGTTTAAGGATAAATAGCATGAAGGTGTGTCCAATACAAATCCTGTGGGCATCATGTGGGCCAGAGTAGCTATGAATGCAGGCCAGCAGAAAATCAGAAACTTGCTTAAAATATCATGAGCGGTGTGTGTGTGTGTGTGTGTGTGTGTGTGTGTGTGTGTGTGTGTGTGATTGCTTTTGTGACTCAATTACAAGGTTCAGTTAGGAACTTTGTAGGTGACAACATAGTGTCACAATGTCACAGTGTTGGACACACCTGGTAGAGTGAAGAACTAAATGAGCTGTGGCTTGGTCCCCTGCATATCAATGTGGCTTTACGCAAATTGCCCAGCCTCTCATCGTCTCTAAGACAAGAAACTAACAGCTCTGTCTTCCTGGGATTGGTGGGGGAAATTATGCCTTACTGCACTTAGCACAGTGGTCAGAAATGTCAGCCAACATCGTACTGTTAGTGAGGATGTTCATATTGTGCTGGATGTGAATATGTGCCATAAGGAAGGACCTGTCTTCCTGTCCTAACACCTGCTAGGGTAGGATGAAAGGTATGTTTGGAATGTATTGGTCTGGCTGCTTCTCAGAAGGGGGAGAAAGAGTAAGCATGGGCACTGGGATCCTACTGTGTATCTGCTTCTTAGTGCAAAGCGTGGTTCTGCACACTGCACATAGATCCATTTCTGAGCATGCTCAATGACCTGTGTTCATTCCCCATGCAGCTGTCGCTGCACACTTCTAACTTTTCTATGAGGAACTCTTCTCTGCCTCTCCAGAAACTCTCTCGTTCCCACCTCAGTCAGAAAGGAGTCTGTTGGGTTGCTAATACTTTAGGGCAGATTAATGCAACTTGTTCATCTTCTTTGAAGGGGAGGGCCTTTCATTCTGAAAGACAGCACCTGGGAAGGACAGAGGCTCTTTTAATGACTGGATCAGAGGAATGCTAGAGGCAGCTCTCTGGGTTTCAGTAGGGGAATTGACAAAAGCACTCCAAACTTCCATCTGGAGAAATCATACAGCAGAAAAGAGCATGGTTCTATTTATAACCACCTCAATAGCCCTGGCATAGAAAATGCTTATTAACAGAATAAAGATACAATAGGTTGGTGTCCTTGGATAGGGTCACAGGGCTCTTATCCAGGCTACATCCTGGTCGATGTTTTTATCAATAACTTCAATGAAAACATAGACACCCTGCTGGCTGAACAAGCTCTTGGATAGTCCATTTGCAGCTGCTGCTCTTTGATGACCAAGACCATTCCATGCTCTTATTTGGGTTAATAGCATGGCCTGGCAGGCCAAACTGTGCAATGGCTGACTTCCTGCTTAGCCCAAGGGATGTGTCAGGCAGGCTGCCTACATTACTGCCATAACTACGGAGATTTTGTGTATTCTCTATCATGATTGAAGACATCTGTGCTCCGAATACTTAGGAAGATTGCAAGGACTCTACAGCCAACAAGGACAGAAGAACTAATATTTGATGTATTGAATGGGCATGCCTGTAAACCCAGACCTTGGGAGGCTGAAGCAGGAGGTTTTGAAAGTTCAAGGCCACCCTGGGAATCTTAGTACCCTCATGTTCCAACTAAAAGAAAACTAAACGTTAGCTCGATGGTTTAGGCTTTTCCTTGACCTCACCAAGCTGCATAAATTCCGTATTTCCTTTTAATATTCAAGCCACCGAGCTATACAATGGAAGGAAAGTGTCTCTAGCACAATTTCTGGCACTTGAATGCAGAAATATTTGTGGGAAGAGAAAAAGAGAGTGGAAGGGAGGAAGGGAGGGAGAGGGCACATTTGCTTTAATCTGTGCTGGTAATCATGACTAGTGGAGAACATCAGAAGATACTCTGTTTGGCAAATGAAGACATCCTGGTCCTCTCCAAATGCTTCAAGGACTGTGTGTAATAAGCATCAAACAGATTTAAATTCAGTGGGAGCTGGAACTTTCCAAAATAATGAGTACTGTTTGTGCATGCAGGACGCTGACTTCTGGGCTCACATCATGTCCCTGGGAGTCTTTTAGGCTGTATCAGATCACAGCTCAATGGAGGCAACAGAGAGGAGGCTGAGGAGGAAGCAGAGAGGCAGATATGTGAGCCTTTCCCTTGGAAAAGTGTCTAAAAAGGCTTTAGACTAAACTTGACGTTGTACTGAGAAGCTGAGGTTGGTGCAGTGGGAGTAAGGGCTCGTTTTCTTAAAGTCTACCTTTCTTCCACAAAGGTAAAAGAATGAGGATCCAATAGATACGCCCTTCATTATGCCAAATGCTAGTAAAAGAGTGAGCATTTCATTCTCTAAAGAAACAAGCTAAATATCCCTTAAGCAGGCTTCTGGGAGTGCGGTGAGGGGTGGGGGGTGGGGCGGAGAAAACCCTCGAAAGTACAGCAGGCACTTCTAAAAGACAGAATGAACTTTGTCTGCTGCTACAAGTCTGAGCCAGATCAGTGAGGGAATGGAAAAAGCGCCCTAACACGCATGTTTATCACCCACACCATCTTGAGAGGCTCACAGACGCGCGTATACAGACTTTCTTACTGGGATTCATGTGGCTAGGAACTTAAACTGTATAAAGTATTGTGGGCTTTTTTCCCCCTTTTAATCTCTAAGGCAATTAACCAGGAAAAGCTTTAGACATCTTCCCAGGAACTGGAGTATTAACAATGCAAGCACACCGAGAGTGCGGGCTGCTTGGTGGTTTCCTAACCGCCTCTTTATGCTGCTTCCAGCCCAGGGTCCCTGCCAGATGTGGACCGCTTCCCTCATGGCAGCACAAATAGTTTCCATTTCCCAGTCCAGAGCCAGCATCCAAAAGATCCTCTCATTTGAAACTGAATGAAACAAAAGATGGCTCAGAACCCAACTGTAGCCAGGAAACAGAGGAGCCCATGCCAGAAAACTCTGCAGTGTCCCAGAAATCCCCAGGGCCAGAGGGAGGGTACACTGGCTACTCTAGGCAAGTAACCATCTTAGAGGGTGGCTTGCCAGCTCCTAACCTATCACAAATGCCTTCAAGGGCGTGAGATTCCGGGTAGCCACGTGATACTCCTGACACGGTGCCCTAGCCTTCTCGTTCACCTTTTCAGGACTTCATTAATTCATTGCCCCCAGGCACCTGGTTGGTTTTTTTGTTTTATTTTGTCTTGTTTTTATTGCCTTCTTTAATGGATTTCAACACCATATATGTATCTTGATCACTTCATATTGCTTTATCAAAATGTCTAAGGTCTAACAACGTATAGAAAAAAGGAAGTTTACTTGGTTCCTGATTCTAGTGAATGAAGAGTCCCCAAAACGTGGTTCTGGTACCCTGGCAAATGGCCTGCTTTTGTCACAATGTGGTGGAGAAGTGCCAAGGGAAGTGACCACATGCACAAGGGACAAGCAGGCAGGGTGGCCCCGCTTCATAACTGTCCTCATGAGAACTAAGCCATTCCTCTGAGCCCCGACCTATTCCCACAACCAAACACAAATGCACTCCTGAGGGCGGAGCTCCTAAGACCCACTGGCCTAAGACCCACTAGGCTTCACCTCACTCTTCTTTGCAAATACGTAGTTTTGTCTGTTATAACCACAATCAAGTTGAGGGGGCGAGACCGTTTTAATATACATCTTCACGTTATTTTTATTTATCATTTGAGAATTTTATGTGAATGATGTATTTGTATCATGTCCACCCTTCCCATCCACTCTCTCCAAATCTCCCCAAGCCCACCCAACATGTCCCCATATCAACTCCTGCCTTCTTTATGTTTTTCAATAGCCTCCGTACTTTAATTAGTGCTCTTCGTGTGTGCATGGGTGGAGGCCATCGACTGAAGCATGGGCAACCTACCAATGGCCACATCCTCACAGGAAAGAAAAATGTCTCTCTCTCCCACACCAGCCATTTAACCATTAATAGCTCCTTAGCTAGGGGTGCAACCTGATGAGTCCCTCCCCCATTCTGCTGGAGCGTTGAAGGCCTTGATCTAGGGAAGGCCTTACATGAGTAATCACAGCTACTGTGGGTTCTGTCAGAGTCAGAAGATGACATTCTCTTCTCCCCACCCTCCAGTTCTTCTGTTCTTCCTACCCACCCTCTTCTGTGATGTCCCCTGAGCCCTCCATGGGGGTAGAGTTGATCTAGATGTCTAGACACTCACAGTCTCTTGTCCCCTGCATTTCTATCAGCTATTAATCTCTTCATTAACTGATGCCCACAGCAAAAAAAAAAAGCATTCTTTTAGTAACTGCTTGTTTCTTTTGTCAAAAGATGAAGGCAAAGTTCGCAGACTTGAATCTGATTTTTAAAAATTATTTTATTTTCAGGATATATCTATTAAGCAATAGAAATTCATTTTCTCAGTGGGGTCCAGTGGGGTTGGTCTTGTGAGGGCCTTTTTCCTGCAGACGTGTGCTTTCTCACTGTGCCTTCACAGGGTGAAGACAGAAAACAGGACTCTGCTGTGACTTCTAAGGACATTAATGTTATCAAGTCACAGGCCTCCATCACTGTGACATCATTTAACCTTTATTAATTCAGCAATGACCTTGTCATCAAATACAGTCACATGGGAGGGTAAGTCTTTAACATGAAGATTTTGGATTAGACACAAGTTCTTTTCTATTCTCCTCTTTCTTGCTTTCTCTCTCTCTGTCCTTCTCTTTCGTTCTCTGCATGTGTGTATATATGTGTGCACACATGTGTTTGTCTGTGTGTGCGCATGCGCACGCGCGTGTGCGTGCACATGTGCCTATGTATGTAATATCATCAGTTAGAAAAACCGAATAGCAGGGGCTGTGGGAACTTCAGTGAGTAAAGCATTTACTTTGCAAACGTAAGGACCTAAGTTCAGTCCCCATGTGAAAAAAAACAAAGAGGCAAGACAAAGTGACCCAGGCTTGTAATCATAGCACTGGAGAGCTAGAGACAAGCGGGTCTCTGGGGCTCACTTGCAGATGAACCAGCAAGCCTAGCCTACTTAGTGAGTCCTAGGCCTGTGAGAGACCCTGCGTCACACATACACACAAGTCAACATCCCATGAGGTTGTCCTCTGGCCTCTAGACCCCTCTCCACACCCACTGGTACCGACGAGAGGTGGATAGCAGGGTACACTCACGAAAAGCCATGTGCATATGCACACACCAAAAAGCACTGAGTCGTTGCTGGGACTCGTAAAAAGCTCCTACTTTTCTTGAGTTTCTTCTGTCTCTCTGGCCGGAGATGAATGAGTTGTGACCGTCCATCTCCCACCTACTATTTTATATGCTTCCTTAGCCTTAATGCTTTGCTTTATGATTTTGATAACGAGTGGACTTTATTTCATTTAATAATATCTTCTGAAAACAGTGCAAATGCTAATAATTGGTTATTCCTATCTTGTTCCAAACAAAGGTGTTGGACGTAGCTTCCCAAAGTACAGATGGGACAACAAGACCTTAAACCAAATTACAAAAGGAAAAAGATATCAGGAAAGAAGATAAAGTCATGAAGAAGGATAAAACATGAAAAATTGCCAGAAATACCTAAGCAATTGCCAGCGATAAATACCAATTTAGAAGCTGAGCTCCCTAGCAATAAAAGCAAATTAGGAGAGTAACCTTGAACATTAATGATTTCTAGCAAAAGCATGTTCTTGAATGGGAGGGCAGAGGGAAGGAACACAGTTGACATGTTTTTAGGAGATTAAGATTTTGATTAAATGCAGCATAGCCACTTACTAAAATTACAGTTACGACTAATCCCAATATTTTCTTATCGTATTTTTTCCTTTTGGGCATACAGTTGGGGGTTCTAGAGTGTTTGTACTCAAAACAACAGCCTAGGATCCATCTCAAGAGACCTACGATGCCAGTATTTGCATAAGTCTAGCCTGGTGTAACTAACTAATTCTGGTGGTCCATAAATCACCCCGTTGAAAAGACCACACCAAAGCTTGGTTGTAAGAACTCTGTCAAGAAAAATGTTCAAATAAAATGTACTAATCTCATTCCCATAGTATACACCACACACACACACACACACACACACAGAGAGAGAGAGAGAGAGAGAGAGAGAGAGAGAGAGAGATCTAACTTAAAGAGAGATCTAACTTAAAGCAGTGCCACTTCCTGGCTAAGCCTCCGATATAAACAGGCTGTAAAATGCATCCGTAGGAAGCTACACCAGTTGATTTTTCTATACGTGGGTATTGGAGAGAAGCCAAGTACAACTTCCCATTTTCTTTTACATAAACTGCACTTGAGTTATTGATTTTTGTTTCAAACTCAAACACAGAACTTTACATTGATTCTCGTTTCCACCCAGTGTGCCATCTGATTGGTTGGCCCGTGTCCATGAAGCTGGCCCCATTTGCCCTATGCTCTCAACAGCTGAATTCATAAAGGAGGGGCCCGTCATTTGAGCTTGTGGAACCTGGAGTTGGTCCACTTTCATAAACTGGTAACTAACAACACATTTTCATAGAGTTTCTTACTTTCTTCCTGAGTTTAGTTTCTTCTTTGAACATTCAGGAAAACAACGATAGGAAAACATTGCATATTACTTGGAGGCTCTGGGTGTTCTCAAGGGAAGCACTGCATTCCACTTGGCTTCAGGTGTACACACACCTCAATGAGATGATAGCACAGTGATTGCTGAATGTGACCATAAAGGTGTGACCTCACATCTAAATTTTCTCCGAAACAGAACTAAACTTTTCAGTGAAGCAAAATGGCACCTCATGGTTAAATGACTATGTGAATACCAACACCCAATTATCCAAGTCATCGATATCAACCCACTGATCTCAGGTGTAATTTTTCCTTCCTACCTATGACAGCAATAGCATTACCTGGATACTTATTAAATTCAAATTATAAAGCCTTACCTAAGACAAATTAACTCAGAAACTCTGGGTTTGGTCAAGTTATCTATGACAATCCATGGCTTACTATGCCATCCAGGTAACACAGATGCATGCATGCTTGAGAGTCACTAATGGGTGTCTTTCAGAGGCTTCATACACTACTAGTGTTTGATAAAATGATTGTCTCAATCCATGTAATGTGTGGCTCAAAAACTATTTCATTGATGATGGGAATGTAGCTCAATTGTTAGATTGCTTACTTAGCAAGTGTGAAGCCCCAGGTTCAGTTCTGATCACCACATAAACCATATATGGTGTTGTGAATGCCTGAACTCCCAGAAGAAGGTAGAAGAAGGAAGACTAGAAGTTCAAGGTTATCCTCGCCTATGTAGTGAATCTGAGGTCAGTCTGGGTTTCATGAGATGCTATCTCAAACTCTTTCTCCTTAAGCATTAAGAACTGTTATAGAAGCCAGGTAGTGGAGGCGCACACCTTTAATCCCAGCACTTGGGAGGCAGAGGCAGGTGGATTTCTGAGTTCGAGGCCACCCTGGTCTACAGAGTGAGTTCCAGGACAGCCAGGGCTACACAGAGAAACCTTGTCTCAAAATAACAAAACAAACAAACAAACAAAGACCTGAAGTAGAGACTCAGAATCAAGACAGTGAAAGTGAAGTAATAATTTAACATCCACCTTCCCCCTTGGCACTAGCATCATAGATTTGTGGTAAAACTTTTTAAACACAAAAAGTTGCATAAATGGGAAAGGTGAAATACATTCTATTTCTCCAGATGTGACACCCCAATTATTTCAGTGAAATCTAGATGGTTGTCTCACTGGTAACTCTGTTGTCTTTCTGGGAAGCTTCCAGCAGTAGGGAAGCCACTATGAAGAACGGAAACCCACTAGAGACAACAGGAGCTCACCCAGCAAACCAGCATATGCCGCTTGGGTTTCAGCCAATGTGTAAAGCAACTTGCTACCCTGTTCTAAGCAGGGCTGTCCCACCATCAGTACCTCAATCCCTCGGCACCCATCAGCCAGGACAGTTAATGGTTGTTCATTTCAATAGCCTGAAGACAGTCTAACATTAAACAATACCACTTCCTGGTAAGCCCTTCCTGGTAAGCCTAACTGGCAAAAATTCATTGAAAGGGGACCTCAATCGTAAGGAGAAGAGAGGGCTATCTAACTCACAGTTTCAAAGGTTTCAATTCACAGTCACTTGGTTCCCTGGCTGTGAGCTCATCATGGTGGGGAATGCCTGATGGAGCAAAAATGCTTACTTCATGACTGCCTAGAAAACAAGAGGAGAGGAATCTGGATTCCTTCTATCTCCTTTATGACATGTTCCAGTGGTTTAATATGTCTCACCAGACCTCGACACTAAAGACTTGATTGTCTCCTCACAAAACCAAGATGGGACCAAGCCTTTCACACAGCTGCTTTGGTGGTTTGAATGAAAATGGCCCCCAGAGGCTCATGTGGTTGAATAATTGCTCCCCAGTTGGTAAAAAGCTTCCTGCCATCTCCTTTGTGCCTCTGTCCTTCTGCTTGCAATTTGGGATATGAGCAACCAGCTGTTTCTGCCACCATGCTTTCACTCAGCCATCTTGGACTCTAACCCTCTGGTTCCATAAGACCAATTAAACACTTCTACTTATAAGTTGCCTTGGTCATGGTGCTTTATCACAGCAACAGAAAAGTAACTGATATGGGGGTCTCTACAGATTAAACATTTGGGAGCCAAAGCACAAGCGTGAACCAAGCAGATCTCCCTGCTTAGGATGGGCTTTCTGCTCCTGGCTTCTTCCTGTCATGAAGAATAAGGCAAAAGGAGTCTGGTCAGCTGGTCTTTGAAGTAAAAAACACTGGAGGCAGAAGTCTTGGTGTCAGCTGAGCACTGTCACTTAGTATATGTTTCTGACAACTTATGGATCACCTCAAACATGAGAGCCACAAAGGGGCTTCTACAGCTCAGGTCAAGGCAGTGTTTTTTCTAGATGGTAAAATAGCTACTTGCTCCTCAGGCTAGAAGAATAAAGTGTATCAATATAAGTTAACTGCTTGAAGTAGTGGGTGTCAGAAAATGTGCTAAATTATGGGCTGGAGCAATGGTTCAATGATTAAGAGCAGTTACTACTCTTGTGGAGGACCAGAGTTCAGTTCCCAGCACCCATGTTGAAGCAGCTCATGACTGCCTGGAACTCACACTCTGGGGAACCCAACACCCTCTTCTGGACCCCTTGGGAACTGCACTTATATGTATTTGCACATACACATAAATATAAGTAAAATAAATGTTGGCATGGGGCTGTGTGCTAAACTCATCAGCGACAATCAGAGAGCTACAAATTGAAACAAAAGACCACTTTCTACCCATTGTACTGAAGGAAAACTTAGTCCAAAGACAGAGTGTTAAGGCTGATGGGAAATGAGTCTCATGTACCATGCTAGTGTGTCATTCAGTGGGAAAGTCCCCTATTGAGATCATTGGGTGGTGTCTAGTAAAACTGAGAATGTGGTGGCCTGTGCTTACACACTGCCACTTTTGACTCTAGAACCCAGGGCAGCACTTCCTAAATCTTCTTGACCCCAAGAACTCCAGGAGTAGAGACCAAGAATCCATGCCTACTGTGGTTTGGATATTCAGGACATATAAGTTTTTGTGCTTGAGGTCTGCTTTCCCATTAACAATACTGTGACATACTGAGATTTGTTAGTGGTGGGGCTTGGGGGGGCAATAACTCGGCTGTTGGATTCACCACTTTCCAATGATATTAATGGCTGTCTTAGAGACTGTATCATGGAACTATCCTAGTAGGAATGAAAGATATATATATATCATGCAGACCACTGTTTTCCCTTCTTTCTCTCCAGTCCCTCCCCCTTCCCTCTGTACCCTTGCCCCATCCACTCCTCCTCTGTTTCTCTTCAGACAATGGCAGGCCTGCCATATCAACCTGGGCATATAAAGTTACAGTACTAGATATCTCCCCTTGTATTAAGGCTGGATGAGGCAACCCAGTAGGAGGAAAGGGTTGCAAAAGCAGGCAAAAGAGTCAAGGACAGCTCCTGCTCCCACTGTTAGGGTCCCAAAAAAAGACAAAGCTATACAACTGTAACATATCCAGAGGGCCTAGGTCAGTCCTATGCAGGCTCCCTGGTTGTCTGTTCAGTATCTGTGAGCCCCTATATACCCAGGTTGGTTGATTCTGTGGGTTTGCTTGTGGTGTCCTTGATGGAGTGAATACATTCTGAAGAGACACGTGTTCTCAAGCTGTTGAAGCTACCGAAACTTGTGGATAGGACTATCAACACAGTAGTTCCCAGGAATCTTATACTGGGAGAAAGCTGGAGCCTGTGCCAGCCAGAGGAGGAGCTTGTCTCTCTCTCAGAAGGGAATCCACACAGCTCTAACAAATTATCACACTGCCTTGGAGGGAAGGCTAGCATAGAGACAACTGAGTTGAGATAGGCAGGATTCTGTCTCACTCAGGACTGTTCTTTGTACCTCTGGCTCTCTACTTACATATAAATCTCATGTCAGTAACCCAAAGGTGGATTGGAGACTACTGGATCTCTTTGTTTGTTTCTCTTCCCATCTATGTGCACACCAGATAGTGTTCCCAAGAATGTTCACAGCAGTATTAGTTATAATAACTAGAAACCCTTGGATAGCTGATCATAAGACATGGACAACCACGCTGCTGTGCATCGGCATGTCTGGAGACCACAACACAGCGAAAGTGAATGGGCTAAGGGTCCATGCAGAAGCAAATGTCAATTTTATGTTGCATATAAAAAGAAAATCATAAACCATGTCATGGGGAGAATTCACAAGCAGAGTAGAGCTGAGATTTTGGTGAATGTGCCCTATTCATGCACCTTTCCCTTCAGTTAAAAACCAAAATTCACGTATGGGATGTGCTGCATTTGATGGACACACATGCCCTGTAAAATAGGAAAATACACCTGAATGATCTACTCCAAATCTGTCAGACTCTTCACATAAGTGCACTAAACTGGGGAAAGTATACCAAGGCGTAGCAGAATCAAGAATAGGGGCTGAAGTCACCTTAAGGCCACACGCATGTTGCTTCAGTTATTTAGAATGTAGAAATAGAAAAAGAGAAAAAAATGACTGAAAGGAAAAATACTAAAAACTATATTGACAATTATGGATGAAGAAAATAGGCCTGTAGCACTATACTATTTACTTTTATCTATGTTTGTATCTATTTTTAGAACAAAAATATCTATATAAAACATAGGATATAGATTTTTCAAGAAAGAAGTGTGTAATTTGAGAATACGTATGTTTGGGAAGTGAGTCCCAAAAAGATAAAGTTATTTTTTCTGAGCCACTTTTAATAAAAGTAACATTTCCTTGAAATCACGTAACCAATGAATTTGGAGAATAAATTGAAGCAGACGTGCTGGTCATATCCTCACTCCGTCCACCCACTGCTGGAGGATGCCACTAGATCCCCAGCCATTCACAGTGCCCTCTGTTCTACTATTAGTGATGAAACAGAAAACCTTATTTACTTGAGGGGCCATGACGGTAGAGCTCATGCACATCTGGCTAGGACAACTGCAGGAATAGAGACACCTAAATGGGTCTGAGCTCCGGGGGAGTTTAATCTTTTCATCTGCAAACAGCAAAATAACACCTGACAAACAAGGCTGGTAGCTCCTGAACTGTCTTGAATTCCCCAGTGTGAACTTCGGGGAAAGCCTGAGCTGGCCTTGGGCTCAGCCTAGGAGGATGCTCCCATCAACACAATCGACTTCCTGGCCCCTGCCTGGAGATAAAGCCATCCTCAAGGAAGGATGCCAATAACAGGAAATCTTAAAATACAAAGGAAACCAAGTGTTTCCCCCACTGACATTGATCCTCTCAACAAGAGCCACCAAAAGAGAAGTCTCCCTTTAGAGAAGAGTTCTCCAAAGTAGGGAATATCATATGATCACCTGAGAGGTGCTTTGGGAGTTCTCAGATACCATCTGAACAGCTGGATTTCAGCATCTCTGCCCTCTCCGGGCCTCACCTACTTCTGACAGCAGCTTCTCCTGCAGGGATTTACAGGCTAACACTAAGCATTACATTGTGGTTCTTTTCCTGTGTCTACACTTAGATGTGAAAATGTATGGCTACTTGTTTACTTTGCTTGCTCAGCCTGGAGGGTGGGTAAGTCAGAAATGAACAGGCTGACTCTCCAGCAGAGGGACACATCTGTGCTCCAGTCCCTGGGAAGTTCATCTAAACCAAGAATCTCTATACCCTTCCTGGAGTTGTTAGCGTCAAAGCCTGTCTAGCAAAGAAAGGACGTTTATTCACTGGGACCACTTTGGGAAGAGGCCAATGATGTTCAGTGACTGCCTGAAGTCTACCTGCAGGGTCCTGACATGAGGTTTAGGCTTAAAGCTAGGAAGGGCTAGAGGTGTGCATAACTAAGCAGTCTCAGATAAGGCGTGGCCCTGTGCATTTTTGAAATATCTTGTCTAAGCTCCAGTTTCTCCTGCAAGGTAATCTGACAGGCTGTCAGAACTATGTGACATCTTTTCCTAGGAGATAAAACTCTCTCCTCTGGCTAGCACCAGGCACTGGTCTATTCCTTCTTCCTGCCTTAGATCCTGGGGTAAATTTTAATTTATTGGGACTTCTATTGGTTTGCTTTCTATTGCTGTGATAAAACATTCTGACCAAAAGCAACTCGGGGAGGAGGGGGTTTATTTGGCTTTCATGTACCAGTCAGACTCCACCACCAATGGAAGTTGGGGCAGAAGCTCCCTGGTGTGATTCTCACTACTTTTCTTCTGGTCCCAGTTTCTCTCTCCTGAGTTATGGAAGAAAATGGGGAAAGGGTCAGGGGAGTGAGAAGCAGGCACAGAATAGGAGATCCCAGGAAATGGGGGGAAGGGAGTTCCTGATGCATCTCCTAAGCTGTTACTGTGGTTTTGAATTCTGAGTTGTGACCTCATTTTCCAGAGAATCTCTCTATGTGGGTTGTCCATGGTTCTCCAATGGGGTCCCCAACATTTCTAGAGCCAAAAGACCCAGCTGAGTGCTTCCTTTAATGAGGCATACCATTTGGTTTCCTGCCTTGGGAAATTCCATATCACCTTGGTAGACAAGTCTGGAAGACAGAAATGAAGGGCTGGACAGACAAGAAAGGCTCCATGACATCACCTGATGCTGGACCCATCTTCTGTGCTATGGCTTGTTTCCCAGGCCTGGTACCTTTGGTCACTTGATTTTTTTCTAAGCCTTTCCCTTTGTTAAATATAGCCTGTTCTTAAAAGACCAGACTTGGACCTCTAACCAATTTGTTGGTCTCCAAATTCTTTCTGGCTTTAATGTCCCTAAGTCAAAAGTAAATTAGCTAAGGACATGAGTGAACCCACATGTGTACATACACAGTCACACATGTGTACACAGTCACACATGTGTACATACACAGTCACACATGTGTACACACACAGTCACACATGTGTACACACA
>JADRCH010000173.1:408961-460844 GCA_019843965.1 Rhynchomys soricoides
CACACATGACCTCCCCACCACATGCACACATGATCTCCCCACCACATACACACATGATCTCCCCACCACATGCACACATGATCTTCCCCACTGCATACCACCCACAAAACACTATAACTCCACCCCTTTTTAAAGAAATCATCACTTAAAGAAAGAAATGTTAAAGCTTTGGTTTACTTACTCCAGAACAGTTGCTTTCCCTTTCTGAAGAGTCACACATTCACCATTTTTTTCTACTAAAATAGTCTACCCAGGATTACTTTTAACAAGCTAAAAGAGAAAATAGCCCTTTCTGTGGTATCCGAGACACTCTAAAGATACAAGTGCAGATAAACCTTCTCAGTTGTGTTTAGCACTTAGGGGAACTCTTAGGGTTAGACTGGATGCTAACATTCTGCAAACTCAACTGCTCTGAGCATTTGAAAGCTAAGGTGTTTTTTGGTTTTTTTCTTTAGTGGGGATTGTTCTGATATTTAATCTTCTTTCCTCCCCCCAAGACATGACTCAGAAGGCTGGTCCTGAATTAGCCCCACATCTCAACTTTCTCATGCGCCAGGGACGAAGCCCTCTCTGAAAACATAGTGCACTATTCTTAAAATGAAATTCTCTCTGTCTTGGGTGACACAAAAATGGGCTGCAAACAATGGCACTGGCTCTGGCAGGGGTTTCTGGACACGGCTTCTTAACATAAAGCTCACTCACAAAGCCCAGGCTTACATCTGGGAGGATATCAGATACTTTAACTACTGTACACTCTTGTGTCCACATATCCGAAGTCAAGCAGTAAATTGGGGTAATTATCCTTCTAGTCCCGGGGCTCCCCTCCCCACAGATGCGTTTACCTTCCATTATCTGAACAGAGGGCACACTTCTTCCTCATTGGTAACGCCTGCTTTACTTCTTTACTTTTTTCCCAAGCACATATGAACATATAAAATCCCACCCTGCACATAGGTGCAAGTGAGGCACGCATCTGCAGATCAGTTATTCTACAGTCACAGGGTTTTTTTCTATGACGACCCCCTCCCCATATATGGCTCCACAGGCAACAATACCGTTTACCTGGGAGGTCAGGGATATCCAGGTAGGGATATCATGTCTCCCCGTCCCCCAGTCTTGAAGAGCAGGGAATGCTGGCAGAGGCCTGGGGATCTGACAGCAGCTGTCATCCAAGAGGCAGGAAGGCAATTCACCTGCGGCCTGCTTGCTCTTATCTCAGGGTGTGTTGACAGGCTGAGGGATGTGGGATGATGGAGGTGATGCCCTAGGCCAACTGAGGAAAGGAAGGCAGGTTTCCTGTACCATCCATCGGGTACTGCTGTCAGCACCAAGAAATGGTGAGAGCGGTCCAAGTCAAGCACACAGTTCATGGATGCTTTGTAGAGTCTTTTGGAGAGCTCCATTGTTGAGTGCACATACTGGTGACTTATGCTAACCCAAGGCTGTAGAGGACTCATTCATTTTCCAGCCATCTTTTCATGGTTGTGTGTCCTTTTTATTAAGCTATTGTCTTAGTCAGGGTTTCTATTCCTGCACAAACATCATGACCAAGATGCAAGTTGGGGAGGAAAGGGTCTATTTAGCTTACACTTCCATGCTGCTGGTCATCACCAAAGGAAGTCAGGACTGGAACTCAAGCAGGTCAGGAAGCAGGAGCTGATGCAGAGGCCATGGAGGGATGTAACTTACTGGCTTGCTTGCTTCTCCTGGCTTGCTCAGCCTGCTTTCTCATAGATCCCAAGACTACCAGCCCAGGGATGGCACCACTCACAAGGGGCCCTCCACCCTTGATCTCTAATTGAGAAAATGCCTTACCGCTGGATCTCATGGAGGCATTTTCTCAACTGAAACTTCTTTCTCTGTGATAACTCCAGCTTGTGTCAAGTTGACACACAAAACTAGCCAGTACAGCTATAAAGGGACCTTGTGGATATCTTTTAAAATGGCGTGCTCATTGAGATGGGCTTCCTTTTATGAGGAAGGACTACAGTGAGGAAAAGTACATACATATAAGATGCATCAGTGTTCATTTCCAACATACTTATCCACAACAACGACAGAGGTCGGGATATTATTAAACAAACACAAACATACATCCAACTGAAAGGGAAATTGTAGTTATTCACACCCAGGAGGCTCTCCTCTCCTTTGCCTTGAACTTCCAATCATTTTGCCTCACAAGTTCTGCGATTACAGAACTTATATATAATATAAGTATATTATATTAAGTATTATACTTACATAGTAAGTATAAGTATTATAATATGTATAATATAATATTATACTAATATACCTGCTTCTTATCTAATGCTGAAAAGCAAAACACAGGGGTTGATGCCTTGATGCCCAATGGGAAAGCCAGCTATTACATCCCCAACCTAAAAGACTCATTTTTCCATTGACACAAGCAAGAGCATTTGTTGATTTCCAAAAGATGTAGACTGAGGGAGTGAGGGGTGGGGGTGACGCCTGTTCAGAAGCCAACTCCTAGGGCTACAGAGGTAACACAGTGACAGAGAGCTTGTCTCATATACACAAGGTCTCTCTGCAAAAGGGCTCTCAGGTTCCTTCATAAGCTAGCTAATCATGCAAACAAGATGCCTTGCATCTGTCAACAGGGAGTCTATGCAGCCAAACAGTCAAGAGATGTTAACAGGGCCAGTTCATCGGAGCTCTTAAAGACACGGTGCCTGGGAATTGTCAGCAATTGCTGTGGCTAGCAAGATGAAATCATTATGATGTTAAAGCTTTCATTTTCTGGTCATAAATTGATTTGTTTATGTCAGGGAAAGTAAGTCACAGCAGACTTTTAAAAAGTGATTTATTGTTGCCTTAGTTCCAAAATATTAGAAGGCAGTCAAAGGTAAATGATAGAATGAGTCTTTGTCTGACCTGACATCACTCAATATCAATATCAGAGTCAGTCTCCAGTTACTTCTCTTCCTGCCCCTGCTTATATCTGCAGCGAAGTCCCCTACCATCTATCCTCTGTGGCTTTGATTCTAAATCCTCCAGGCAGTGTCCAAGATCAGTTACTGTGTGTTTATCCAGTTAACTTTCTTCAACCTTTGGAATTCCCATTTCCAAATTCACATAGGACCTGGACTTTTAAAGTCTTCCACAGTGCCAGCCCCCATCTTCTTCTTCCTCCTTCTTTACCTCTGTCTCTGACTCTCTATCTCTCCGTGTGTGTCTCTGTGTCTTTGTGTGTATCTCTCTGTCTCTGTCTCTCTGTCTCTGTCTGTTCCTTTCTGTCTCTCTGTCTCTTTCTGTCTCTCTGTCTTTCTCTCTGTTTTTCTTTCTGTCTGCCATATCTTTTACTTATGGTGCCTCCAAATATCAACATTTTATATTATCCCTGTTCTTCATCTTCTTCCCAAGACTCTCATTTAATGGGCAGCTCTGCCTAAAATGTCACTTTCAGAATAACCCCCTCCCTGTCACTTGCCATGAGCAACACAACTCAGTTCAACATGAACTAGGCCTCCTCCCCAGTGCCCAGCTACCTACAAGGCTTGCCCCAGCTATTGGCTGAAAATGTCTAAACTGGGCATCTTCCTCCTAATGCTACCTCTCTTCCTCCTGATGCTCACCTGGTACCACTCATTGCACTTCCTGTCCTTGAAGATACAACTGCTGACTTCACATTCCTCTTCTCCAGTACTGATGTGCAAGCTTTTGTACCTATTGCTTCAACAAGGCCTAGTCCAGGCCTTGTCCAGGGTGTGGGTACATTGAGTCTCTGATTGGCCAGGGTCTTAATCCTAACCCTGGGTTACTGGAGGCTTTATTATCTGTACATATATCCCATCATCCCTATAACAACCGTGTGTAGTGTAGCAAACATGTGTGAAAGTCAGAGGATAACTTATGAGAGTGGGTTCTACCATGTAAAGACTAGGAATCAAACTCAGGTCATCCGGCTTGGCTGTAACAGGTAAACCAACTACAGATAACAAATTTAAAGTCTAGGGTGACTCACTTGTTGCCCAAAATTTCAAGGATGGTGACTGGGGGAAGTAAACGTCACACCCCAGGCTCTGGGCCATGTGTTTCCTTGTCACTTTCTTCAGATAATCACAAACATAGAGTTGATTCGGTGAAATCTATGGTTTCTCACTGTCTACAAAATAGATGCTACTTTCTTCTCCATTAAAACAATCACATTTATTTCATGTGATGAAGGTGCAGGTGCACAATGCCACCATACATGTGCATACAAGTGCACAAGGATAACTTGTGGGAGTGGGTTGTATGAGAGTAAGGGAATCAAACTTAGGTCATCTGCCCTGGCTGCAAGCACCTTCACCCGCTGAGCCATCTCTCTAGCCTGAGAGCCTTGCTTGCTTAGTCTGTCCTCACTCAAGGCAGAATTCCTTTGCTCTAGTTGCAAGTTGTTTATTGTGGTATATTTCCTGGAAAGGTTAACCAACTCCGTCATTGTAGGCTTATATTTTTCAAAACCTTCTTTAATAATTGTACTTAAATGCTTTAAACCTCCCTTTTAGCCCACCACCCACCAGAGGTAGTGGGGGGCAGGGGGAGGTTAACAAGGCAAAGGAGGATGTGGACTTGTTTAGAAAGAGTTCTTTGGATTGATTCCAATTTATGTTGTCAGGATATCAGCAGTTCAGTTCACACAAATCAGGAATCAGCAGTGGTAACTCAATTCACTCAAAAGTACCATTCCCAAATCAGCAATGGCATTTCTATCCAGCAGAAACTGTGAGACTCTGCCAATTGGCCCAAGTCAGCAGAAGTGGCAAGAAGCTGCCAGAACACCACCAGAAGTTCTCTGGTTCATTTCTCTCTATGAAATCATGACAAACAAGGACCAGCAAAGAGTGGCAAGGAGAACCTATACCACACAGAGCCATTCACTGTCTGCTGGGTTATAGTTATACCCTTTACAAACATCGCATATTCTCTCAAGTGTATGCTCTAACAAAATATCACAAGCCCTTTTTCCAGGCTACTTCCAGAAAAACACCATGTGTATATTCTTAGCAAAACATCCTCCCATGTGTCAGTGTCAGCAAAAACATCCTTTCATAAGACAGTTTCCAGAAAAACATCACATGACACAACTGAGTCTCCAAAGAAACCAGAAATTTCCACTTTACCTCATGTATGATGTATGTATACTGTATGTTCTTCAGGGAAAGTATCCATGCAGCTCATCCCTCAACTTCAGCCTGTTTCATAATCTGAGGCCCTGAGAGCAGCCACAGTGATCTCCGACAAGTATGAGAAAGTAACTCAGCCTGGTGGGTGTACACCAGTAACCCCAGCACTCAGGGGGCAAAAGCAGGGGGGTTGCTCTAAGGTCCACAAAGGCCTGATCTACACAAAGACTCTGTCACAAAATGTTAAAGAAAGAAACAATGGAGAGTGAGAGAAGGAGAGAGAGAGAATTCTAATTCAAAATAAAATGCTCAAAAATCCGAAATTATTTGAGTATAAATGTGACACCACAGGGGAAAATTCTATACCATGAAACTTTACACTATTCACAAATGTACTAAAATATTGACTAGAACTACCACTGGGGACTGGAGAGATTGCTCAGCGGTTAAAGCACTTGATTGTCTTGTGGAAGACTAGAGTTCTCTCCCCGGCGCCCACATGGTGGTTTATAACCATCTGTAACTCCATTTCCAGGCAATCCAATACTTTATTCTTGCCTCCTCCAGTGTGGGGCGTGCATGTGGTACACATATGTATATGCAGGCAAAACACTCATGTACATATTTTTTTTAAAAAAAACTAACATTGAGCTATTTGTGTATAAAGTACACATGAGACACAGGTGAATTTCACCTTGAGACTGGGGTCCATTCCCAAGACAATCTGTGATTATTTTCAAATATTCAAGAAATCTGAGGATGACACAACAAACAAGCAAACAACAAATCTGCAGTCTGAAACATTTCTGGTTCTGTGCTAATTGGTAAAGGATACCAAAGGTAAACAGAGAGGGAAACTGCCAATGTGTGTTGCTCTGACAGAAGCAGAGAAGTAAATGTGAAGGAAAGAGACTTGGGTGGTAGAGATGCACGTGTATCAAGCAGGAAGTGGGAAAACCAAAAAGGCATAGAGATTTCTTACCCTCCTCTAGAACACACCGTTCTTCAGCTAGTCAAACCCTTTCCTTGAGAAAATAACCTGTAGACTGTCCATGGTTGGTTTCAGATGACCTGGATTTCCATGTGCCCATTCAGAGTCATGGGTGGCTATGTGGGAGTAGGGAGAACTGAGCTAATGAGGGATGTCTATCTGTCATGTGAGGGGTCTGTCTGCTCTGCCAGGGCCCGTGACGGTCAGCACTTTCCAGCAAGCCCTGCTCACATTGTTCTGACACAACCTGTGCTCCACCAGACAGAGCGCTGACCCCTAACTAGCATGGGTCATATGCCCTCTCCCAGTGTCATCAGGGATCACTCTGAGTTGTGCGCTGACCCAGCACAGAAGCCAATGGGCAGTGGTGTCCCCAGCAGGAGTGGGACAGTGCAGCAGACCAGGAAGAAAGCCAAAGCTGTGACAGAAGGAGCCCCCCAGCAGGAGTTGGCTTTGGCACAGCATCCCAGAGGATTCAGCTCATGCGAAGGGAGGGGTGCTGCTGGTTGCTGCATCTGTGCTGAGAGCTTGCCAGGTGCTGTGCTGGCCTCATTCCTGCCTATCCAATGCCAGTCATCTTCTGCCTTCACCTCCAGCTCACCTACTCTGATTCTAAAGCCCTCTACCCTTACTTCCTCTAATGTGAGGCAATATAAATAGGAACCAAGCATGGCTTCTATACCAACAGAGTCCACAAAGGGAGCCAGATGATTCCTACACCCCAACTTTCCCATCTATACAATGGGTAAGAGACTGTACTTAATGCTTCACCAAAAGTCCTCTTAAAATCACTGGTAGACATTCTGCTGATCACACAAATGTTAGTGCCCTGCACCCTCCCAGTCTGCTCAGTTCATATTGTCCTTGTCTTTTCTTACCAGTTCCTCTGTCAGTTGTTTCCAATACTAGCAAATGATGCTGTAAATGTGAAATTAAACCAAATATAAAGTGGCCAAAATCACTGAAAGATGGCTTCAAGCTTATGAATAACAAGCCAAAGCAAGATGTTATTTTTGTTCAAAATTCCAGGATATTATAAAAGTGACTGAAAATTGGTTAGAAATGGGCCACATTAATGGCATTTCAAATATCCTCCATGGGGTGCAGAACATCAAATTTGTTTCATATATGTCTGCATAAAGGCTAGGATTTACAAACATGGAGTATTGAGTCGTTCTGTCGGGGAGTTCCAAGTGCCAGCTGGAACGGTTTGGGGCTAACCCAATGCATGGTTTGGGGCTAACCCAACGCCTTCTACTCTTAAACTTCCATCTATCCGATTAGTAGTACCTAAAGGGTTGAAATCAGTTAAGTAAACAAGAATTCCAAACTATTGCTGATTTAACTCATTTCTCAATAATAACAACTTCCAATAGAATGAGTCACGGTGTGTACATCTGACTTAGAATCGTTCATCTCTCTCTCTCTCTCTCTCTCTCTCTCTCTCTCTCTCTCTCTCGTACACACACACACACACACACACTGTATAAAGAAGAAAGAGAACGGGGGAGGGAGGGACTATACAATTCAAATCTGCATTTGGTCTCAAAGAGTTCTTGAGGGTTAAGAGGGCACACCTGCTCCAGAGCCGGAGTCTGTCTGGTGTGGACATCCCTAGAAAGGCCCCTTGAAAAAACACCCCACCCTGACCTATTAGTCAGACAGCAGAGAGGTTTGTTTCTTTGTTTCATCTACTTGTGATGGTTCTTCTTAGTTGTCAAATTGACTACATCTGGAACTAACTAAAACCCAAATGGCTGGACATACCTGTGAGATAATTTTCTTAATTAAATTATTCAAAGTAGAAAGATCCACTTCTAATCTGGACCTTTGACATTAGAAGATCCTCCTTTAGTCTGGGTCACACCTTCTGCTGGCAGTATATTTAAAAGTCATGGAAGAAGGAAGTTTGCTCTCTCTGCTTGCTCTAGTTCTTATAACAAGTCTATTTATTCAATGGCTTTAGAGCCTACTTCTTCAGGATTCTGGCATAGACTAAAGACCAGTTGAGACACCCAGCATCCTGGACTGAACAACTACTGTGCTCTTGGATCTTCAGCTGGTAGACAGCATTGTTGGACTAACTGGACTACAGCCTGTAAGCCACTCTAATAAATCCCTTAGATAAACAGAAAGAAAGAAAGAAAGAAAGAAAGAAAGAAAGAAAGAAAGAAAGAAAGAAAGAAAGAGCCATTCTGTATGTTCTATTCCTCCAGAGAACCTGGACTAACACATTAATAAAAAGCTAGGTTTTCATGCCATGCCAGTTAAAGCTCTTGGCTTTTAAGGCCCCCACAGCAGCTCTCTGAGGAGATCCAGTTGCTCCCCTACTTCATGGATAGGAGGATGAAACTGAAGACTGGAACCTTTAAGTTAGCAGCTCAGGGCTCTCAACTTGTAGATGAGGGAATTCAGGATTCAAACCCAGGACTGTCCCTGGACTGTAGGCTCCACTCTTTCCCAGATGCTGCCCCCCCACAAACCTCCCAGCTTGCTTGAGAGCAAGGGAGGATTTTCTTTCTTTTGGGACCCTGACAAAGCCAGGGGTAGATCCTTGTCCCTGTAGCCTCTTTCTACACAGCGCCACCCCTTCCCTTCCCATTCTGAAGACCAAAGAGGCTTTCATGAAAGCCTACAGCAAAGAGCTACTCAGGGAAGGCTGACTCTCCCTCTCCCCTCTGCCTGGCAGGGAGCCAATCGCTAGGGCCACCACAGGAAAATCTAACAGGATGCCAAGGCTCCACGTCCAGAGCCAAGCCCTTCCCATCTGTGTCACATGGGATGAGGACTTTGAGCACGGTGGGTTTACAATCACTTCTCTTCAGATCCACTTGACTGTACCTAAACCTGGGAACTGTTGAGTGGTCAGGGGACTGGCCAGACAACAATGACAACTGGCCAAGCACATGGAGGGAGACTAAACGAGGATTCTGATATCAGAATTGTGCCTTGAAGGACATGCAGGATCGCAGTAGGCAGAAGAACAGACATGCTATGCTCTAGAGAGGTAGGGAACCCTCAGGAAACTCGAGGACAGTTCCTTCAGCTGGAGCTTGAAGGGTGCAGGTCACCTCTAGCTGCACTGAATGAGTCTGGGAAGCAGGAAGGTCTGGGAGCAGGGAGGAGGGGTTGCCAGCTTCCTTCCGTTTTCTCCCCCACTCCTCTTCCTGTAGTTCAGAGAATCAGCTCCTCCTTCGAAGTGGATGGAGGGACTTTCCTAGCCTCCTATCTGGACTGAAGCTAGACTGACTGGAGCCTTGAACAATGGCTTTCAATCGAGAGCCAGAACTCAGGCTCAGGGACAGCATTCTCCATAACGGAGGAAGGGACCATATCGTTATCTATTTGTGGAAGGACTCCACACAGAGTATAATGCTTCTAATTATAACCAGCTTCAGCAGGCTGCTTTCTTTTGTTACTGATATAAAACTTTGTTCAGGACACATAGATGCATACCTGCAGCCCTCCAAAACCTGAATTATTCAGTTGTACTCCTTGTTGGGGGTGAGAGTAGCTGGTGAGCCTACACAGCAGTTTCCAGAAATAAGGCAAAGTGACTGCAAGCTCTTCTCTATGTAAAATGTGAACATGACAGAAAGAAGTCTGAAGCCCCTTATGTTGCAAGTGTGTTTCTCCATTCATTCTCCCCTTCCTTCTCTATAGGGTCAACTGTTATTAATATCATGCTATATGTAATTCCAGAATTCTTTACTATATCTTTACATATCTGAACATATGTATCTGTGTCATATGCTCACATATCTATTATATGCATTGTCGATGCAGTTTTGCATTAAAGGTCTGAGGATGGGATGTGAACAGACCACCCAGTGCATGCTGAGGTAGAACCGGGGGTAGGGCTCCCTTCGTATTCTATAAACAGAAATACATGTCTGCTTTAGGTTGGGCTTTCTTTCCATGTTCAGAAGATACAGACGAAATAATTCACTCCTATAGTCTCCTTGGGTTCCTTGTCTCTTTGTGGAAATCTCTGGTAGATTCCTGCCCCACACAATCGCTGACTGACACAGCTAAGAGTGCATGGCAGGATTTTCAACTAGAGGACAGGCTGTCTCTACTATACTCACAAGGGGTAGAGTCCTCTTTAGTCTACCAACTGTGAGAGGATTCTGGCAACTAGGGTACCCTTGTCATAACCCCCACCATTCCTACAAAAGCTTGTCCCAAAGTCTAAGAGCATAGGGATTTGTCCCCGTGGATTGCTCATATATTTTTGTTCAATAGTGATTCTGGGCAAGCTCTCTTGTCTTCTTTTTAACTCAAAATTCCTTCTTTGTTTGAGGAGACACAGGACCTTGAAGAGTGAGACATTTCATCAAGAAAGACAAGTTGTTTGCTTGGATAACTCATAGGCTGGGAAAGTTGAGGTGAATTATAGATTACTTCAACAATAATGATTTCTTCACTTGGAAGATAAAACAAGCCTTCGAATAGTATCAGAAACAGAAAATTTGTCCCACTGCAATTTCCTGTCATCTCTCACTAAGGATGAGCTCTCAGTCTTGGTTAACTAACTACTGGTTCTGCTTCTTAAAGAGGCATGGCTAATTGAGCCTGTGATATCCTCATCTGAGTGTGAGCTAAAGGGATGCTGCTTTTCCCTGATAATTTGTCTTATTTTTAAAAAATGTTTCAATAAAATGACATATTGGTGATTGTCAAATACTATAGAAATTCTTTTGCCTTTGTTGTAAAGGACAAAGATTAATCGCCTTGGGGTCAGGTTTTATGGAGATGGTAAAAATCCCCATAAATGGGTTCCAGGAGATAGACCCCACTGGCTGTGAGGCCATTCTCAGGTCACTGCATGCATATTAGCATAACTCAAAAATATTGACAGAACAGGTGTGTGTTTTTTTCTACCGTGTCTTTGGAAGGATTTACACCAAAGTTACCAAGCCAAGGGTGACTTAGGAACAGAGAACAACTGTGTTTTCCAACCTTCCTCCAAGATTTCTTTCTGCGGTGACTCACAATCTTCAGGATCAGTTTCTTCTGCTGCCTTGCTAGCACATTGAGGTGGAAACCCATCCCTACCTGTACCCAAGCCTCGGGTCTCATCAGCAAGTGGGTCACCTACTGTGATAGTCTAACAACATGCTAAAGGCACCTGGCTCTAGATGTGAGACAGTCCTTGGCTTCCCAAGACCATCTTCTCCACCTAAGGAAGGCTGAAGCTGTCTTTAGTTTAGGACTCTAGGCTGTGACGTCACAGGTCGGCATCAAGAAATTCAGTTGTAAAAGAAAGAAGACAACAGAGAGATAAAACTGTATTCTCCATCATTCCAGACTTGTAAATGACAAGGCACCAATTTCACTTAACTTCTTCTTCTCTTTGAAACCCATACTGAAATGTTGAAGAAAGTGTGGAATGTTCATCTCTAGGGGATGAAAAACCATGAAAATCTAAGTGAATGGAGATGAGTTTGGTTGTCACCTTAGTCATTCGAGAGAGTGACAGACACAGGCAGCACCACCCCTAAGTGTCTCACAAGTGTTATGGCAGAGTTCTGTTAATTCTCACAGCTGGGAGCAGAGACTCAGGGAGCCTCACCCTGCAGCTTTGTAGTTCTTTTTAGACAGTGCAACCCAGCCCTCACCCTTTGCCCAGGCTCCCTTCCACATCACCCCATGCCTGTCAAGAGGGAAGAATCAGAAGCCTGTTCCCAAAAGCTTACCCTAAGTGGCTTCTGACAGCCTCTCTGAAGTGTCAGAAGCCAGTGGTGGCAGGGCTGTGGAGTCACACCCTGTCAGGAGCTGGGCCCCAACCAAGCCTAACCAAAGGGTCTCTGTGCATGCCTTGTTTGCCTGATGGGGTTTTCCTTTTCCAAAGAAAAGGCCTTTCAGCTTCTTTGGTTTTGAAAGTCCAGGGAGGTTGCGACATGCCACTGCATAGCACATAGGGAGATGTGTTCCAATGGACCATTTACACAGCCTCCCCAGTACTGTTGCTTTATCTCAGAAAGCTCAGATCGTGTGATGCCGATGCTAACAAGGTATGTCATTTGCATGGTATGTGTTGCTCTAAGTGAGACAACACATGCAAAGCTCTCGGTAATACAGAAATCTCAATAGTAACCATTAAATTTTCTTTCTCATCTTCCATGTTTTGTTGCATCCTCCAATACTTGTAGGCCTTTCACGTATTTTTCAACTTCAATACAAGTTATTTTTGTTTATGTGTATGCGTGTGCAAGGTTCCTGAGATGACCAGGAGAAGGTAATGGGTCTCCTGGAGCTTGAGGTGTTTGCGAGCTGCCTGGTGTTAAGTACTGGAGGGTGAACTTAGGTCCTCTGCAAGAATAGGAAACACACTAAACTGCTGAGACATCTCTCTTGCCCCCACCTTGTACTTTCCAACTTTTCATAATATATTTGATAGCAGCTTGTGAGACCACGTGTTCATCATCTGCATACTAAATAGAACTCCTTTTCATAGAATAATTGTATACGCTTCTCTAAGACAGTGCTTCTCAACCTTCCTAATGCTGCGCCCCTTAATGAACTTTCTCATGGTGACCCCCAATCATAAAATTTTGTTGTTAACTTCATCATTGCAATTGTGCTATTGTTATGAATCGCAATCTAACATCTGATATTTGGGATACCTGATATGCAACCCCCCCTAAAGAGTTAGCACCCGCAGGTTGAGAACCACTGCTCTAGGGGAAAGCAAACTACAATGAAATGCTTTCAGAGAAGCAGCACGTATATTACTTAATTTCATCACAATCATTTTAAACATTATAATATTAATATATGCTAAAGAATAAGAATAAATATGCTAAAAGATGAACCTGGGATATTACAAAGTCTGTACTGATGAAGGAAAACACTCAGCTACCTTGAAAAGATGGTTTAAAGAACAAGTATGTCTAATGATCTTTCCTACACATTGCAGAGGAAAAATAATTCTAGTGACCCCCAAATTCAATAAGATATAACATCCTTTTCCCCACGATTTATTTCCTCCAGACTTTATCGAATTGAATAAAGAATGCCTGTGGACTGGAAGACCTCTGGCTGCGTGTGGTTGAACAAGCATATATTACATTTCTGTTTTCTCTGTCCTCCTATGAGACCATGTCATTTGTCATTATCCATGGCTTAGGTCCCGGGGTTGAGCACATAAGATATAATTATCAAATAATGCACTCTGTGCAAAGCATTCTTGTTCATGCTTTCACCCTGAAAATAGGTCTCTGGGAAAATAATAGATGCAGAAATGGCTCTGTCTTTTGCTGGACAGATGAGGAACAGACAATAAGCCACTGAAAGGCTACCAACACCTTCAGCAGGAGGCACCTCTCTCCCTAATGCCAGTGTACAGATCTCTGTTGACACCCCACCCCCATGTTCCCTCCTGTATAGCCTTTGAAGAGTTGCAAAGAGCTGTGGTTCTGACTTCAGAGGGAGTAGAACTGATTTAGGGAGGAAGGATCACTTTGGGGAGGCAGTGCATGCCCCCCCTGTCTGAAAGCACAGTGGCCCATTCACTGAGCTGATCCTAGAAGGACTCAAAAGGCAGCTACTGAGATTTAGGGCCGGTTGATGGATTTAAGGGCTGCTGGTTCTTTGTTGAAACTCATATTAATAAAGAAGGGGGCTCTATGAAAACTCACTGTTGCGTACAGGGATGCATAGGGATCACAATACAAGGATTATTATATCCACACTGCTAAAGAAGTAGGTAGCATGTGTTTCCTTTTGTCGGGTGCTGCATTCTTGAAAGCAAGTAGGCTTTGGCAGAATTTATCCATAAAATCTGCAGAATAAACTCAACTCCAACAATTAGATTTAAGCCCTCTTTTCTTCTTACCCACTATTGCTGCCAAAAAGTTACTGTTACTGCCAAGATTGTGTGTGTGTGTGCATGTGTGTAGAAATAACACAATAAGACTGAATTGAGTTTCAGAGAATTCTCATTTTCTTCAGATTCTTGTACACATTTAGACATAATACACTATAGCAAATACAGAGAGGCAACATAGTAGCATGAAACTCTGAGACACTATGAGCTGTGGAAAAGGCAGGACTTACTCCTTCCTTTAATAGACCTGGGCTGGTGCTGGGGGGACTAACTGTGATGCCAGGACACAAAACCCAAGGGAAGAAAGCAGGAAATGTGCCTTCACATTTGTGCTGTGTTTGTTATGTGGTCTGTACCTTATTTAGCCTAAAACACAACTGTCTATCAAGCTATGATAAATGAGGAAATGCAAATGAAAAAAGGGTGACATTGTCAAGGTCACTTTGAGCACTGTGGTTGAAATCTACGAATGGCTCTGAAGAGCCCATGACCTGATCCCCAGAGCTTGTGAATATGATGTCACCTCTATGACTTTGCTATGATGTATGGCCCTGCTGAGCTTCAGATAAAGAGATTATTCACGAAGCACAACTCTACGACAGAAGGTGTCTTAGTCAGGGTTTCGATTCCTGCACAGACATCATGACCAAGATGCAAGTTGGGAAGGAAAGGGTTTATTGAGCTTACACTTCCATGCTGCTGTTCATCATCAAAGGAAGTCAGGACCGGGACTCAAGCAGGTCAGGAAGCAGGAGCTGATGCAGAGGCCATGGAGGGATGTTTCTTACTGGCTTGCTCTTCCTGGTTTGCTCAGCCTGCTTTCTTATAGAACCCAAGACTACCAGCCCACAGATGGTACCACCCACAAGGGGCCCTCCACCCTTGATCACTAATTGAGAAAATGCCTTACACCTGGATCTCATAGAGGCATTTTCTCAACTGAAACTCCCTTCTCTGTGATAACTCCAGCTTGTGTCAAGTTGACACACAAAACTAGCCAGTACAGAAGTCTTTAAAAAGCAGAAAACTGTCTGTCACTGGAAGAAGCTGGGGAGATTTGTAAGTACAGCTATACCACAGTTGGCTTTAAAGGAGAGTGGAGTCTTTAGGAGCTGAGAATGACCCTATTTGAGGAACTCTTTCCGTGGGGTGATGCAATCAAACGTTAATGCCCTCCTTATAGGCACCAACAACAAACCAAAGGACGATCCCTCCAGAGTCCAACTTAGAGAAGCTGGGAATGTTGAGGGCTTACAGAGCATAAATGAGGGGCTATTTACAGAAGTGGGATGACTCCTAAAGCATACTGCCCCAAAGTCACACTCCAGCATGGAAAGCAAAGTTCTCACAGCTGTATCGATGGCAACTCTCTTTCAATTCCTTCCATACACCATGTTGTCCGGCACCTCCTGAGGCTGAGAGTGCCTGAGACATCAGGTGAGTGTCCAGTGACCTTCCCCATCCCCTCCTTCTGAGAGGTGGTTTCAACAACCAGCAAGACTGATCCTGGGACTCTCCTACAAGTAGCCACAGCTACTCCAACAAAGACTGACAGCTGTCATGCTCAAAGGACAGCATTCTGCAACAGACCCCTACAAGGAAACCTGAATCCCAAAACAGCCACCAAGCAAATTCTGTTAGCAATGTAAATGAACTTGGAAAGCTTCCTCCAAGAACCTCAGATGGAGGCACAGCTAGTTAACACCTTGAACCTAAGGTCCATGGCAGAGAATCCAACTGAACCAGACCAGACCCTGGACCCATGGAAACTGTGAAATACTAAATGCTTAAAGGTTTAGTTATCTGGGTTTTTGTTGTTGTTGTTTTGTTTTGTTTTTGGATTGATAAAGAACAGAGATCAGTTTCAGACAATTCTGGAGCCCAGAAAGTGCCACACAGGGAACCAGCTTGTGTCATGGGTTTTCTGCTATATCATGACACCACAGAGAGCATCTCAGGATGAAGCAGAGCATGCTCTGGCTGCTGTGCTGAGCCACTGAATTAATGCTACTCTGTGGTGTTGTGATAGATAAAGGACCACAGCAAGTAAGCGGAGGCTCATCTGCATTTGTCTTCCACCAAGTAGGTAAGAAAACTGCTCCAATAGCAAACTGATTTAAATAGGTGAATGCAGAATAAAGAAGAAATTTCTTTCCAGAACAAGTTAGAAAAATTAGTTCCTAATTTAGTATTTCCTGCCAGCACACCCCAGATTCTTTCCTTAGATCAATGGATCTCAATCTGTGGGTCAGATGACCCTTTCACAGAGGTTGCCTAAGACCATTGGAAAACACAGACTTACATTACAATTCATAACAGTAGCAAAATTACAGCTATGAGGTAGCAATGACAGTAATTGTATGGTTGAGGGTCACCACATGAGGAACTGTATGAAAGGGCCACGGCATTAGAAAGGCTGAGAATCACTGCCTTAGATACCCATGGTTTGTCAGACCATCCTCTTAGATTGTTGTTGAATGTATGGTTTTGTTATGAGTGTCTCATATCACACTTCCCAGTGCTTTAGAACATGGTCGCTTGTGATCATATAAATTTTATTATTTCTACTATTGTTATTATTATTATTAATTTATGTGTATAAATGTGTTTGCAGATATGTCTGTGCTATACGTGCACGAAGTGCCCAGAGGCTAGAAGAGGGTGTCAGATCCCCTTGGACAGGAGTTACAAAATATTGTCAGCTGTTATGAGGATCCTGGGAATTAAACCCTGGTCCTCTGGAAGAGCAGTAAGTGCTCTAAGCCATTGAGCCATCTCTCTAGTCCCATGTTCCTTCTCTTAAATTGTTCTTCATAACTACCCTGCCAAGGGGATTCTACAGGAATGGTTATCCACACTCTCAAGATGAAAAGTTAAAGAGCTAAGGACTTAACCAATTTTTCTAAGACTCACCCAATATGTAAGTAAGAGAGCAGGGGCCAGCCCTGACTTTTATCTAAGTGCAGTCTCTTGGCAGAGACTGTTAAGAAACTAGTAGTTAGCGAGATGGGGCACCATGCCGCGGGTCACAGAGCCACCAGTCTGGTGACCCCACGTTTCTACAGCACACTGACCTGGAGCTCTATCTGAATCATCTCCCTCCCGCTGCTCACTCAGCCTGTGTCACCCAGGCCCTTCTCCTTCAAGGGTCCCGTGGCTGCTCCCACTGCCTTACAGCAGTGCAGATGCCATAGGCACACTCTGGCTCTCCATTTCTCCTTTGCCGTGTTAACTTTACCACCCTTGAGATCCCTCCATCAAAGTGCAGTTTCAAGGGCAATTTCCCCACCCAGTACTAGGTTAATTTTCTGTAGATTGTCTCTTGTCATCCTTTACTTTCTCCACTTACTAATTTATAATGACTCAGACATTACCTCACTAAGGCCGGCTTCCTCCATTAAGAGGAGAATCCGTAAGGACATGAACCCTGCTCCTTTGCCTCATACCGTGTCACCTGTGCCTCAAGTGGTCCTGGCACAGAGGTGGGACTCAGCAAATGTCGGATTGTTCATGGGAAGCCTCCTGCTGTTGCTGTTTGAGGTAGCTGTCCCTCAGGTAGGCAAGGGATGGCTTTTCCAAGCAGCCGGCCTGTGTGGGTTCCCTTGGCAACTCTAAATGACATACTTCTGCTTCTATTATCCCTACAGCAAGCCCAAGAAGTGACCATAGGGCCTTTTCAGTGAAAACATGACATTGCCAGCCACTCAAAAGCCCTCCAAGATCTTGCCTGGAAATGACCATCTACCACCATCATGCTAGATCCACTTCTCAGTTGATGGGCCCCACAGACAGTATTCCTCACCTCCTCACACAGAGAGTCCTGTCCACAGATCTGCTCCTAGGTGGCAGCTGCAGCCAAGTCAGCCAAGAGAAGCCACTGCTCCCCAGATGCCTCACTCCTTCTCACAGCAGGATTCAGTCAGCAAAAAACCATCCTACCCACTGCCATTAGGCTACCTTGTTACTTTGTATGCTAATTTAAAAGGTTAGTTAATGAAAATGTCTTTGTAGTTGAAAACCTATTAAGATAAATTCTAAGAAGGCCACCACCTAGTCATCCATGAACAGACATTTCTCTGATTTTCTCTTTTCTTTTGTTTTTCTGTTCCGTTCTTTTTTCCCCCTCTTTTTATTTTATTTTTATCTCCTAAGAAAGAGTTAATTGGAGAAAGGTTTGAAAAGCTCCACTAGGTGCTCTGGGTTTTCCTGGATTCACACGCAAGCTCAGCCCAACAGGGTAAGATACTAGACAGCAGAATCACCGAGTGTAGAGGACCCACAGATATGAAGAGGATGTTTCCTTTAATCTAGCCTAAGCGGATTTATCTCCTAACATTTGCCAGTTGGCCAGCAGTCTGGTAGAAAACACTTTCACAGAAAGGCTTTAACTGGCAAATCCATCAATGAATCACTTTGGTTTTATGAATAACTACCGTCAATTACATAAATTTTGTTTGCTGAGCCTTTGCAGAAAGCACAAATGCATGTTCTCACAAGCCTCGCCATTATGAAATTAACTAGGTCTCACCTGCCTCTCTGTAACACTGCCAATAATCACACAGGGAGAGCACACGAGGCCAAGCTCCGTTGCCCTTGCTGCCATCACAAGAGAAGGTGTGTAGCCATTGTACAGTTTGGGCATTCAGGTGGTATCTGGAGAAACCCTGCTATGTCTCTTTGGAACTGGAGCGTCTCTTGGGAGAAGGATACATCTCAGAGAACCCAGGAAAGCCCATTGTACCCTCAAGCACAGAAACATGTGTAATTTGTCCAAAGAAGGCTTATTCTACACTAGTAGGTTTGGTTTGAAGTTTGAGTGAGAGAGAAACATTGATAGTGAAGAAATTAATTATGAAAGTCACTATGACCAGACTTCTGCTAGATTATTAGATTCTAACTATAAGGTGGATGGGTTTGAACTTTGTTCAACACTAGGAAGTCCCGGAAATGTGCACAAAGGGTAGCTAATGCCTGCATTCATGAGGTCCACCTCAGCCCGTTCCTACACAAGAGCATGTAGGCATACCTTACTTTTTTAGCACCCTCTGAGCTGACAGTGAGTTTCCCTAGGTTCAAGTCACCTTGGTTCACAACCCTGGTGGGCCCTTTAAACAGACAACACTGTGAAGCCATCAAAGAAGAAATCAGTTGAAAATTAATGCAGTGGCTTTATGGGTTGGTGCTTCAGATACAATTTATGCATCAATGAATGCACACATGAAGACATTGAAGCATGATAGACAGGCCAGCAAGCCTTTTCACCTTTCTTATAAGAAATTTGTGAAACAAACAACTTGCGGGATGTGACCACTTAAAGGTGATACCTTTGTCCGGACCTATAAAATTCAGCTTTCCATCTGCGTTTGGATGATGGGGTACTGTTTAATATCTATCCACCTGAGTCATATTCCACACTAATTGGCAATGGATGGATTGTTTCCTTGCAACCGAGTTAAAAGAGGTCATAATTTAGAGAATTACTTCCCAATCAAGTCTGCATTTCCCCAAAAGGTGGAAGAGTCTTTCCCCAATGGTGATTTCTAAACTCAGCCACATTTTTCCACTTAACGCCTGAGCAAGTCTGAACAACATTACCATTTAACTAGGCATATTCCTTTCCAATGCACACCTTCATAAACCACCTGCCTGGCTCTGTGTGACTGGCCAGGAATAGCTTCCTTTCTGGCCAGGACAGCATTAACTGGGAGAGTTGTATACTTTATAATATGAAAGGGCTGTGACCAGAGTTTCCAATGGGGACAGAGAATGTGAAGGTGGCAGTCCACTTGGCCAGTTTCCTGACAATGGAGAAGTCCATGGATTCCCTCCTTACTCCCTGGATCCTATTCTCCAAGTCTTTCCTTGTAACAGATTGGATTTGCACTGAGCCATATGGACTCATATATGTGTTATTCATTATGCAAGCAAGTTCCAGGTGGAGACCTGGAACCACAAAACTGGAGTAAAGAAATATATGGCAGTGTTTGAGGAGGTGTATTCTCGAAGGTATTTCATCTTAGGCGTTATATTTTGAATTATGTGGTTACAGATGTGCTTGTAAATTTCGTTAATCCCTATCAAGATTATTTTCTCATTCTTTTTATTCCTTCTTATTTTTAAACTGACAGAATAGTTTTAAAAGACGTTTCTGTTCTTGTAAATTGAAAGGATTCATGTCCTAAAGGAAACAGGAGATCAAACATCTTGCTAGGAATGCAGCAGTCAGCTCAGGCAAGTATTGGGTTGCTGGAAATTGATCGTGTGCTTGGATTCTTCAGGATGGGAGTCTTTCTGTAATTACAGAAAAGGGGGGGAAAAGTTACTTTGAAACCAGTGTGCTGGGCGGGTCTTCGGTTAATGGCATCCCAAAGGAATTCAACCTACACAGGCAGCTGGGGCCGCATGATTTGCAGGGTTGTCCATCTTCCCTCATATTCCTGACTAGATCTTCGGCAGATCATTTATGTCAGTATGCAAGTCACGTGTTGCATGACTGAGAGTCAGAAAACCAAGGAAATTGACTGTTTCAAAGAGGGCTGGTTTTTTTGTTTTTGTTGTTGTTGCTGTTTTTTCTTCAAGGCAACAAATTCAGGGAGGAAAAATTAATTTTCTTTTGCCTTAATTTATTACAAAGTCCTCCAAGTGAGTGCTGTTCCTCTCTGTCCATAGGCACACATTGTGTGCCCATGTTACAGAATTGCTTTACTGACTGAGGCTGGAAGAGAATTGTTAATGGGATCGAAGATTTTGATATTCAGAATAAAGTTAAGTTTTAGAGCAGTGATTCTCAAACTTCCCAATGCAGCTGTGACCCTTTAATGCAGTTCTTCAGGCTGTGCTGTCCCAATCATAAAGTTATTCATTGCTACTTCATGGCTGTAATGTTGCTACTGTTACTGCTTGTAATGTAAATATCAGATATATACAGGATATCTGGTGTGTGACCCCTGCGAAAGGGTTATTGGACCCCACCAAAGAGGTTGTGACCCACAGATTGATGGCCACTGTTTTAGGGGGCTTGGAGAGGTAGGACTCAGAGATTTAAAGCCAGGAAGGAAAGCTGGAAGAACACAGACTGTTGAGGGGCAGAAATACACAGACAAATGTGACTATGGCGGGGAAAGATTTTATTTCTATCCAAGAAATAAAATCACTCTTTCCAAGAGTGATATGTACCACTGATACACTGATAATTCTGCCAGTCCTTAATTGATGTAAAATGTAATTGTGACTATTTAGGGTAAATCCATTGAGCACACACTGAAGAATCAATATGTAGCCAAAATATTTTGTTGGACCTTGCAGTGCAGGATTAAAATATCAGCACTTGGTATGTTGAAGAAGGGATCAGACTTTTGAGAGCAGCCTGGGCTGCTCAGTGAGACTGTGTCTTTAAAAACAAGACCGAGAAATGTTTGTTCTTTTTCATTTTCTACTTTTATAAATTTCATCTGTTACTTATTTACTTATCTCTATAAATACTTGCACACACACATTTATATGACTTACCCTCCCCTCTTGACTCACTCCTGTTAGTACCATCTGCTCCTCTGGACAGTATTACTTCTACTTGTTTATTGTATGTATTTATTGTATTATATATTTAATGTACATATATATGATTTCATGCAACTGTACAGAATCTAGGAATCACAAATTAAAGAAAATTTGTTATTCTTAATAATTCCTAAATGCATACTCTATTTTAGTAAATATTTTACTAAATACTTACTAAACATTTAGTAAGTATGGACTCTACTTATTGCTGTCAGTAATATTAAATAAAATCTTCCCTGGTTTCCTAATATAGAAATTTGGAGAAAATGAGTTTGAGATATTTTATTATTGATTAGCATATATGACGAAATTTGGCTCAGTAGAACATTTTAGCAAATCAGAGAGTGTGTCAAGGTTGAATGGTGGCACCCCAGTGCTCACAGCCGGAACCTCTAACTGACATGGAGAGTGAATCTTTGTCCCCTCACAACTCAGTTTACCAACACTTCCATGTTGCCATTCTGTTTCTCCAAGACCAAGCTTCACATACCTGCCAGTAAATCCCCTTCTCCTTCATTATTAAACAGTGTTTAATTTTCAGGTCCTTAAATATGTCAATAACAGTATTTTTTCCATCAAAATTAAACACTCCGGTGGGTGGCAGTTGATGAGATGGCTGTTAGTAAGTACTTGCTGCACAAACATGATGAAACAAGCTCACATCTTTTCTACTCATGTAGAACATTGGGCATGGTATTGAGATGGGAGGCAGAGATAGGAAGGTCCCAAGAGCCTGCCATCCAGTCACATGAGTGAGTCCCAGAGATGTTTGCTGGCCAGGAAACCTAGCAGAATTTGTGACCTCCAGATCCAAGGTAGAGAGCTGCTAAGAATGGTCTCCACACATATATGCACCCACATACGCTCATGCACCCACAGACACATGACTACGTACATCGTACACACATGCTCACAAACATTTGATTTTTTTTTTTTAACGTATACTTAAGAAATCTTTTGGGCATGTTTTTGCAGGGTCGACCAGAACTAAACTACATTAGAAAGTTTTGCATTTGAACTTGCTACACATAGCACCCACTAGGTCATTTCTTCCCTAAACATTAAACATTTTGCAGTCAATGCAAAAACAACCTTGGAAGCCTGGTCCCTCTGGCATCTTCCCGTCTGGAGTTTTCCTCTAGTGATTGAGTTGTCATAAAAACCTTAGTGACAGCCTCAGATCATTATTTCTAAGATGTACCTGGAGGGACACTACCTCTTTTCCGGTGGTCTTGGATGAGGATGAACACAGAGTTGCCCCCCCACCCCCTGCGCCCTGTTACTGGTCACTTTATCCCCTATAGTGACCTGTCCATTTTCTTTTCTGTTTGCAGTGTGTACAGTAAAATCTTGAATGTGAACTTCTTTCTTTCATAGGACTAAGCCTGAAGACAGAACTAAGTAACCTCTAAATCTATCTGCAGGCCCAACATAGAAGGGTTGAGTGGGCTAAAAACCTTCTCTGCATATTTGTATCAGTCAATGTACAACCAAGCCCTACTTTCATCCTACACCCTGGCTAGAAAATAAGGCCTACACATCTTGTCTGGCTTGAATAAAGAGACAGGGACGCCAGGAATTCTCATGGACAGACCACGGAATGGGCCACAGCTCACTGGTCTTGCACTGTCTCTGCCAATGTCTTAAGGAGACTGGGCTTTCCAGTAGTCTTTAATGACCCACCTTTGTGCAGTAAAAACCCCAGTCACACTGGTTTTTGTTGTTGTTGTTGTTTGCTTGTTTGTTTTTGTTTTGTTTTTCTCTTAAAATAAAGCCAAGAGAAGTAAGGAAGGCATCCATACAGCTCTCTTACAGTGGGTACAGGCTTGTTGTTTGATCTTCATTTTTGTAGCTCTTAGCTCCCAGGAAAGGACTTGATAGGTGTTCCAGGACCTCCTGGCATTTAGACATTGGGAACTTGCATCTCAAACTTATACTTTTTGTGCCCTGTCCTTCCAAATGCTTCTACTAGACCAGGTTCACACCACCCCTCAAGATGATGCCCAGTGTCCTAAAGATCTCCCATTATGGCCCACTTATTAAAAGGTTTCTCAAAAGGCTCGAGACCAAGCCTTTAACATCCGGTCTTTAGGGAACATTTTTCCCACCATGGCAGTCTCCATTGAAGCTGAAGCTTCATTGCAAATGACTGGTCAGAAATGAATTTGCCACAAAATATTGAGGGAAAAAAAATCTTGTCCCACTTGTAAATCATTGGCTTGTAGAACTGAAGATCAAAGTTAATTTAAAGTTTTCATGGGTAAAAGTAGTCTGGTCTGCTCCCTCATTTCAGCATCATAGCACTGAATTCTAGGGAAGGGAAAAACTTATCTTCCTCAGCTGACTGGCCATTATGATTTTAGGAAAGAAAAGGAGAAGGAGGAAGGGGGCAGGAGCTGTGAAACCTTTTGTCTTTGTTTGAAAACTTACCTGCAAGCGATTGGGAATGAAGAAGTAACACACCAAAGAAGAGTTGATGTAAGGGTTTTTGGTTTGTTTTTTGTTTTTTATTTTCTTGCTAAAACACTATTTGAGGACATTTGAGCTCCTGCTCCTTCATGTATGCTCCATACCCTGACAACTCTGACATGCTAAGAAAATACTTTTATTGTTCTGGCTTCTAAAGACATTTACATTTAAGATGCCCATTTGAAGGGATGCTCAGCATATGTTCATGATGCTTCTGGAGTTTGAGTGGAACACCTCTCTGTCTTGATCAAGGGTCTAACCAATGTGAAAAGTTCAAGGGACCCTTCCATCCTACCACCAAACAACAATAGACACCCCCTTCCTTGTGGCAGCCTCCTCAACATTTCTAATCCTCCAATTGATGCTAGAGGGTGTACTGATATTTCATGGGCTTACCAAAACACATAACTGTTAAGAAAAGAAACATAGAGGTAAAGTCTCCCTTTTAAAAAGCCAGTAGAGAAAATAGCTCCTCAAACAGACTATCAGTGTCTTCCAGATGAATCGCTTTGGGAACAAAACATTAATTATGAAGCACAAGGATAAACTGTCCAGCCATGTTTTGATAGAATCTCCTTAAGGATCTTGTCATTGTTTAAATATGAAATGTCCCTGAGAAGTTTGTGTTTTGAGTGCTATTCCCTGACTGGGGAGGTTGGGGCATTTTTTTAAGCCTGGCTGCTGAAAGAGGCTCAATAAGACAGGCCTTTGAAAGTTCTACCCATTTCTGACCTTGTCCTGCATGATGTGAGCAAGCCTTCCCCACAGGCTTCCAGTGTGTCCAACTACTATTGCTACCTTGCCTTCTGTACACTAAACCCCCAAATTTTTCCTTCCTTGTTTCTGTCAGTGGCCATGTTTCCGGATACTTGGCCTTTACCTTCTTGGTTACCAGTGATGGGGAGTTTAGGTTCTTCCCAAACAATGGCAGAATAGCAGTGGAGAAGATTTATATGTAGTAGGATTTCTAGATTCCTCTAGAATCCAGATTCTTTCCAGATTCCAAATTCTTCTACCTGCTTTTAAGTCTGCTCAGCAAGAATCTAAGAACAACAAACACTTCTTATTTTATCTTTTGCTTTTTTAGGAGAATACAGCTTGTAAATCTTCTATCCAACCACAGTCGAGAGAAGGAACATCCTGCTGAATCTATCCACCTGAGTGTTACACTCAGTTGACTACTCCTGGCTGAAGAAGAGCTGAACACACTTCATCTTACACACACTTGTTTACATTCTCTCCATGAGACTTGTATCAAATACTTTTCTTCTTGCTGTGACCAGCTATGTAACAGGAGCAACTTACAGAAGGAAGTGTTTATTTTGGCTCACAGTTCAAGGATACAGTCTATCATGGTGGGAAAGCCAGGGCTGCAGGAGCTTGAGGCTGTATATTACATCTACCCTTAAGAAACAGAGCAAGGGATGCTGGTGCTCAGCTTGCTTTTTTCTTTTAATTCAGTGCAGCCCCTAAGCCCATGAAAAGGTGCCCCCCAGTTAGAATGAGACTTTGCACCCAATTAAGTTTATCTAGATAATCCCCTACCTACATACCCAGGGATGTGCCTCCTAGGTGATTTTTGACCCTAAGAAGTCGACAATATTAGCCACCACAGTATACATTCCTAAAGTGTCACCGCAGGACACTTACTATATCTTTTACATGGCCAAGATACTCTGGAATGTACTTATCTTTAGACACGGTCTCATTGCATAGTCCAGGCTCGGGTTGAACTAGTAACTTTCCCATCTCTGCTTTCTTAGTGCTGGAATTGCAGGCACTATGGATTTTAGGGAACTTTTATTTTTTAAAAAAAGGGGTTTTTAAGCCTCACAAATCTAGATTTGAAATCAAAATTTCTTTTTCTGTTTTTTTTTTTTTAGTAGATTTAATGCTACCTGGGCCTTCTCTGAGGAGATCTATCTATACTCCAGGAGACATGGTTTTTCTGATTTGGCAAAATCATAAATTCAATACAGTCATCATAAACCCCATAAAGGTTATTGTCTTAAGTCATAAAATTAAAGCATAGCTTGCGGAGCCATTAAACCCGGTGAAGCTTGCAAACACCAACCCCCTCTTGTGCCTGGATGGGAGAATCTGCAAGGTGCTGGCTGGATGCCATGCTGGCTGCCACTCCTCAGAACAGCTGAGTTAGTTGGTAGACTGGAAACCACCTGCAGAGCTGTGTTTGCACTGTGCTAGGCCTGGTGTAGCTGCCTTTGGCCACACCAGCCAGCTCCTGAAACTTCCTCAGAGATCTGCCACTTCATGGATTACAATGTCTGTCTGCCTTAATAGCTCTGAGGAATAAATAAGATGCTACAGGAGACGACTCAGAAAGTAAATGCGTTTCTTCTGCAGGCATCTAATTGACAGACCCAGCCTTCCTTGAGAAGGAACAAGGTATGATTTGAACATAGACCAGGCCTGGGCCTGTCACCCTCAGATCCTTCTTGCTCTTCTCTTTCTGCAGCCCTTCGTTTCTGGGGGAGGGTGTGTGTATGTGTGCAAGTTTCCCTGTGGGTGTGTGCATGTGTCCACCTGAAGACTCGAGTAATCGGTCAATGACGAGTGATTTCCTCAATCATTGGAAGCATGGTCTCTTGCTGTACTTGTAACTCACAAATTCAGCTAAATTGGCTGTCCAGTGCGCTCTGGGAATCCTCCTGTCTCCACCTCCCTAACACTGGGTTTACAGATGCAAATCATCATGCCCAACACTTTTAGGGGGTGCTGAGGATCAGAACTCAGGTCTTCAAGCTTGCACATTGAGTACTTTACCTACTGAACCCTTTCCCCAGATTTCCTTTCTTCTTTTCTCTTGCTCAGTTTCCCCTGATGTGGGGCAATGGACTGTAGACTGTATCCCAAGTTCTTTTGTCGGTAAGGGTCAGTCAGGGAGGACATTAGCTTGGAGAGTGATGGGAAAGAAAGCCAGTAAATGTCTCCTCTCTGCCAGCTTCTGTGGCTCAGACCTGCCAGGGCCTGAGAGGAAAGAATCAGAGAGAGTGGGGAACCCCAGCTTTGCTCCCTTCCTCTCCAAGTACCCCTAATCCTCACCAACTGGCTTCCCTGAATCTTGGGTCTTTTAGAAGGATCAACACCAACTCACAGGATTGATGTGTTATAGTCTTCCTGAATCCTGGACCGGTATGTTCTAAAACTCCGAGTCAGTACCTAAAGCCAACCATACACAATGTAACATTTGCCATTCATACTTACTTACCGATGAGAAATGATAATTTATAAAGTAAGTATATTAAGAGAATAGTGAGGGCCATTAATAAGATATAAAAATTCCAACAATACAGTATAATAGAAGGTCTAAGTATCCTTTCTCTTGGACCTCAGGACCTTCAATAAATAAAGTAGGGTTCACTGAAACACAAGCGCTGTGATATTATAGGAGTTGATCTGATGCATGAGATAGCTAATCATGAGTAATAGTGTATACAGTATATTTGTGCTGGCTTGTTTTACATCAAGTTAACACAAGCTAAATCATCAGAGAGGAGTGGAGGCACTGAGAAAATGCCTCCATAGGATCCAGCTGTAGGCAAGCCTGTAGGGCATTTTCTTAGTGATCCACGGAGGAGGGCGTAGCCCATTACTGGAGTCACTCCTACGGTGGTGGTCCTGGGTGCCATAAGAAAGCAGGCTGAGCAACTAGTAAGCAGTACCCCTTTGTGGCCTCTGCATTAGCAACTGCCTCCAGGTTCCTGCCCTGTTTGAGTTCCTGCCTTGATTTCCTCCAGTGATGAATATAACTATATGTTGGACAGAAGAATGACTTGCATCCCAAGGGACACCAATCAGGACCGCCAGAGTTCATTATGCTACACGGAATGTGGACAAGTTGAAAGATGAAATATATATACATATCAATCACCATAAGAGTTCATAGAACGTGATGTGCTACAGGAAGATGAAGTTCTTAGAAGCAAGCCAAGAGTGCATTGTGCCTTACTAGGCCTGGTGAAGCACAAGCCCATCTGACACACCTGTTTGAAAGGCGCCAAGTGATATAAAGAACGTCACCGCAAAGGCACCTGTGATAGAGGTCCTGCTTTTATTGTCCTACCATATCTGTGCCTTTAAACATCTGGCTGTCGCAAAGGACTCTGCCTCCTTTTCCACTTTTGCTTTCTCTAATCAAAGGTCATCCAGTATGATCACTGGGGTGGTGGAGGTACGGATGCCTGAACCCAGTAAGAGTCTTTCTCCCATGTTTTAGTGTTGTGATCCCACATGCTACAGTGTGAAATTCGAGTTTAGATACAAAGCAACCGTTTTCGATCTGATTTCAGAGCACTCTAGGAAATGGCCATGTGCAAGACTTAGCTGTACCTGAACAGCCCCTAGAAGGGAACAAATAAAAAGCGATGCGCCTGTGAAAACAGTAGCAGAAATTAAAAAAAAAAAAAAAAAAAGTGAAAGAAAGAAGAGAGAAGAGATGAGAGAAAAGAAAAAGAAAAAACTTTTCCCCCTAGAGGCTGTAATTTGACTGCTGTCTTTGGCAAAGCTCCAGAGAGCAAGCTTAATCTCTTTCTGAGCCGCCTCCTCCTCTCCGCCTGGTCCTCCCGCAGGGCCCCGTGGAGGCTGGCGGGGACCGCGACCCGCGGCAGCGGCCGGAGGAGCGGGGCGGGGCGGGACGCGCCAGGAGCAGAGTGGGAAAGAGGAAGTGGAGCCGGGCGAGCAGCAGGGCTCGGGGCCGCCGGAGCCGGCGCAGGAGCGCAGCGCACCGCGGAGCCAGCACTCGGGAGCCGCCCCTCTCCGGTAAGCGCGGCCGGGACGATTCCAGGGACCAGACAAGAGAAGCCGGGGACCTCGGCCACGCGCCCCGAATCTGCAGGTGGGACGAGTGGGATCACAGTGCCCGGCCCTGGGGTGGGGGGGTGTCTTTGAGCGCTATTCCAAGGAGGAGACTGATGGGGTCGCTGGCAGTGCTGCCTCCGTCCCGGGAGTCCCCATGTCCGCCCTTAGCCCGACTCAGCCTAGACCTGCTAGACCGGCGCTCCCGCTTCTTGTTGCAGCCACCCGGTTGCAGTTTGCAGCTCCGCGAAGTTTGCTAAAGCGCGTCGGGTGCCACCCGCGCCCCCAAGTCCAGCGGAATTGTCCCCAAACAGGACATTCTGAACCAACACCCCAACAGCGATGCGGGCGCGAGGGCGGGGAGTGCTGTGTGGTCCAGCTAGGCGCAGCCCTGCGGGGGATTGAAACTCTCCTGGGCGCCCCTAAATCAGCAAGTCAGCGCTTTATAGGAGTGAGCCGGGGAGTCTAGAACCTGTGCCCCATCCGTCACCCGGACACAGGGTAATTCCTAGCGTAGCGGACACACGCTACCTACGACTGTGTGGACTGTTGGCCTGGGGAAAGGGGTGAGGGTTGGGGATAGGGGTGGGGGGCGGTAGCAGCAAGCCCCAGGGTGACTGCTAGAACAAGTCCCCTCTTTGTGTCCCCATGGAGTCTCAGAGTTCTACAGTCAGAAAAGTCAGGACGCCCAATGAAGGAGAGGGTGGTTGGCTTGCTCTGTTTCACAAGGTTCGTGAGAAACAATGATGTAGCTGATTGCCTTCAATGTGCTGTATGAACTTGGTATTTGTAAAGCTGACCGTGTGTGCAACCCTGGAATTTCATTAAGCTCGGGCGACTCTTTGCGCTCTCTTTGTACCACCCTCAGGTGGCCAGAGCTACTGCACCTATTTTTGACGCCCCCAGGGACAGCGATTTTATCTTCTCAGGAAGCCCAGTCACCCAGGGAGAGTTGTTTTGGGGATTTGGGGCACTTCGGATACAAACTGAATACACACTGGATACAAAACCTTAGGATGCCAGCATGTTAAGTCTGGGTCAGATTTAACGTTTACTTGAATTCCAGGCTTAGATTGAGTTAAAACCTGTGGTCAAGGGTTAAATCAGCCTGTTTGAATTCTCAGTTTCTGGACTCTGAATACTTTTAAAGAATAGATGGATTTTGTTTTTTTGTTAAACCGATGTAAAAACATATCTAAGCCTATCGTGTCAAGGATCTAAAACCTCTCAACTTTAGCCTTGCACTGTGGGACATGAGGAAAAGCAATCCTGGTAGCTTCGACTTCCTCCTGATAAAGCAGTGTCTATGAACCACATAGTTTGAACTGATTTTACTCCTTCCAGTCCAGGGTATGTATTTATTCTACAGTAGCTAACACTTCTATACAAAAGTGATGGGTTAGCGTTTTGACCCTTGTCTTTGAGTCTGGCGTCCTGATTCCTGACTTAGCTTTTTGTCCTCTTGGAATCACACCCTGTCCAAGCCACTAAAACCGACCAGGAAGAAACTTTCTTTTCCAGAGTTCACCGACCTCCCTGGCTTCCTCCCGAAGTGGGTCCCCACCAGTAATCCTTGTGTGACCTTCCTTCCATTTCCCTTACATGACAGATTCCCCCAAAGCCTTTTGCAAAAGGATAAAACAAAGCGAGAATGAAAACAGCTGTTTGATAGTCGAATTTGTGCCCCAAATCTGCCTTTCTTTGATAGAATTTGTCTGTGCCTGTCCTTCCTCTGTGAGTCCACTTTTCTCAATGCCTTTAGTATAGATGATTGTTAATATATATTAATATATTATATATAACATAAATGATATAATATATAAAATATTAAAATATAATATAAATATAATATTAAATATATGCAAATGTATTGGTATATTGTATAAATATATAATATATAATAACAAAAATATGTGTAATATATTATATATAATATTATATATATATATACCTTTTAAACTTTCCATGGGAGATTACAGCTATCATTCAAATGGGTAGTAGTATTTTACTCTGCTCATTTGCAGATATGATTTCTTTTCATGATTTAATTCAGCTTTACTAGTTTTTATTCTGACATGAACAAAAAAAATGGAAAAAAAAAAAAAACGACTGAGTAACCGCAGTCTTTTGAGCCTTTCTAGTAAACTAAAAACAGTTTCTGATCTATACTCTCTTCTGGGTGCTACGATCCCCTTTGTGTGGCTTTTTCTTCTTTTTACTGCTGGTGGTTGGGTCTTTGAAACAATTGTCACCTTGTAATCCTGCTGCAGAGATGATTAGATCTCTAGGCCATTCAAGCAGGATGGCTCTTGGACGATGTGGGCCAGCCTCTGAGTCTTAGAGATTTAGAGCGATTAGGGCCAAGCATTCTAGGATTAGCTCTTGAATATGAAGCTCCTGTCTGTGTCCTATGAGCTTGCAACCGGGACCCTGCTAAGATTCGGAGCTGACGCGAATCGTTTTATGACGAAGGAAAGTAACAATTATTTAAAAACAAACAAACAGTATTTGGCTTTTCTTATCTTTCCTTCTTCCTCCCCACTCCCCCTCTTGCATATATTTCAGAAAGAATGCCCCTTAGCTCCAGAGCTGGACTGAGAATTGAGTGAAGTAATCCATATTAAATGTTCCACACATATGGCATGCTTTGAAGATCATAGTTGCTGATAAGCTGATAGCTGGAGGCGAGGATTTTGCTGGACCCTCTCCATTGGCAGAGCCGTGGTTGAACTCAGCTATGACAGAGACCTGTCCTCCATACCTCAAAGTGACAGTTGCATGGGGACAGTTGCATATTTATAAACTAGTTATTTGTTTCTTTGGGGTTTTTCTCTCTAATTTTCTTAAATAAGATCTTACTACAGAGCCCAGACTGGCTTTGAACTCACAATCCTCCCACTTTAGCTGGGCTTACCAAGTGAGTGTAACCACACTAGGCTGTGGTTCATGCTTTAAGGGAAAAAAATTATAATCTTTTGACATAGGGAAAATGTGATTTCTAATGCAAAGCATTCACATATTCAGACAGGAAAAAAAACCAAAACAACTTTTTTTTTCTTTTTGACAGTCTCTCTATAATATGTAGCAGGCATCTGAGATGTTCGTGTTTTATCCCAGACCTCCTATATCAATCTCTTGATGAAATGAAAAGTTGACCCCAATCCATTGGACCATTCAGAGTCATGGGCAGCTGTGCCAAGTAGAACTCACTGACAGAAGAGGGAGCCCCACATGATTAGAATCTGGCTGACTACATAGTTAGCAATGGATGCCTCAGTGAGGGTGGTAGGCATGCCTACTGATCTTCTGGCAGTGGGCCCTGGTTCATCGCTGAAGGGCTTGTCACCAGGGAACCTATCTGATGCAGAGCAACTTCTGGTGTGCCTGGCTAACCCCTCGCCAGTGACTAGGATTAAGAATGGTAGCTTTCTTGTAGGGGTCTGCATATCTTTTCAACCTGTGTACATAGGTTCCTGAATATTTCTTTTCCAATGACCTATAGACCAAGTAAAAAATTTCCAAACTGCATCTTCTTTGGGTGAGCAGAGGCAGCCTTCTCTGTACCTGTGCGGATTTTCAGCCCCCAATAATCCAGCTAGTCACTGAAAGGAGGTGTCTTTATTTCCAAAACACTCAGGGTCACAATGACTTTGGAACATTTGTGTTGCATCAGGAATTGTAAGTAATTTAAGATATTTGAAAGCAATTTAAAGTGTATGGGGAGCTACAGAAACAAGTTGGTGGTTAAGAGACCTTGCAACACTTACAGAGTGTTGTAGCTTAATTCCCAGCATCTGGGGCTCACGGTTGGCTGTAACTTCAGATTCAGGGGATCTCACACTCTTTTCTGACCTCCTCTGGCACATGTACTCAGACGTGTGTGCACGCGTGCGCGCGCGCACACACACACACACACACACACACACACACCCCTAAAGTGTGTAGGAGGCATTGAAGATTGCTAGAGCATATACTGAATTCTCATCCTGGCCTGGGCTCGATCCGCCAGTACCTTTGGCTCTAAAATGGAAAATGTGTATACATCAAAAGTTTCATTCAGTTTTCTATAAAGGATTTGAACATTCATCGGACAATCCCATCAGAATACCAAAAACCATCTGTATTAAATTACTGCTTGACAGGAAGCTAAAATCTGCTAGATCCACGATTCCACAGCCCTTCTCTTTCTCCCTCCCCATCAGATCTAAGAAGAACGTCAGTCTGAAGAGCATTGATGCTAGGGTAAATTTTTTTCAAACAAATTCCAGCTCCACCCACTTGGAATAGCTTGATGGTGGTGGGGTGGATGAAGAGCTGGGGTTTTCCATGGGCCTTTAATTAAGAACCCTGTTTTGGTTGCTTTAATAACCATGGTGCTACAGAGGCCACAGAAGTAGCTTATCAGCAGAAGCCAGCCTGACTGCGATTTGGCTAAAAGTTAAGCATCTCTTTGACGGGAGGATGGGGCGGGGGCATCCTTTTAAAATGTCAAAGGGAAAAAGTTGGGTGAGTGTAATGGCTAAAGCTTCAGCAGGAAGGAGCAGACCCATAAGCCATCATGCTTTTGAGTAAGCTATAGCAGTTACACTACTATGTAGAGGGGCCACACGGGCACATGAATGTGACATGCGGGTAGACAGGCATAGAGGGGGAACAGAAGGGCTGAATTCTAGCTCTGCTTCTGGCAAACCTCCTACAAATGGTAGGTTTTTAAGTTCTTGAAGATTTGAGGCTCATAAGAGTCTACCATGTGCTACTTGAATGGGGGGATGTTTTGGTTGCAACCACTTGAAAATGTAAAAACTGGTGGGCATAGGGGTTCATGACTGTAATCCCGGCTCTGAGGAGGCTCATACAGAGATATTGCCATGAGTTCAAGGAAGCTGGACTTGGAGTGAGTTCCATGCCAGCCTGGGATGCAGTCTGAAGTTCTGTCTGAAGAGAGTAAAGAAACATCCATGCATGTTTAAAAAGTGTAAAAACATACTTTTGCTAGCAAACATATAAAAACTGGATGTAGGCTGGGGACATGTCTGAGGTAGTAAATTTCCTTGCATGCACCAGGACTGGAGTTAATGTCACCAGTTGGTAGATAGCACAGGCTAGTTGCAATCCCAGTGATGATGCAGCAGAAATGAGCTGATTCCTGGGGCTCCCAGCCTATCAGCCTAGCCGGCTTGTTGACTTTCAAGCTAGTAAGAGACCCTGTCTCAAAAGAGAGAGGAATGAAGGGAAAGAAGGAGGGGGCAGGAGAAAGGAAAGAAGGTGGGTATATGGTACCAGGGAAATGACACCCAAGATTGTCATTTGCCTGGTAAGCATGTTTCATACATGCACGCTCCGCGTGTGCGAGCACACGCACACACGGGGGGGGGGGGGAAGCAGGTTGAAATAGTTGATATTTATAATATCATTCAGTATTGCCATGGAGACCCAAAGTAGGAAACCTCACAGGCACTGTCTGAGTTGGCGCAATGTTGACTGGTATGAAACTGAGAACTTATCTTCTTTCTGTCACCCTGTCCTCGCTTTCCACTGGGGTTGGAAGTTGTTGCTAGACACTGCAGTCAGTCACCTTGGGAATGGCCATGCCACATTTCTGCATCCAGCCCCGAGTTGACATAAGTGTGTGTATGGGGGGAGGGGGCTTGGTTGGGTGGAAATAAAAGTGAGTCCCTATGGAACGAGGACCAAGTTCCTGAGCATGACAGCCACCATTTGTGTACCTGCCCTTCTTTTAGTGCCTTCTGTGTGTTCCTGTGTCCCCTTTAGCCAGCAGCACTTATAGGGCCCAGCGTGGGTTCTTTCTCACCTACACATGTAAGGGTACGCGGTCTCTCCAGAGACCTTGTTTATCACACTGGACAAAGATGTGTATACATCTCTCCATGCTTATACAGAAGCCTATGGCTGAAGCTTTTAAGAGTTCAGAAAAATGGGATCATAGACACTTTATCAACGTTCTGTTAAGACATTCTACCAAGCTAAGCCTTGACTTCTCCCTTCATTTGCTGTAACCTACCCATCTTTGTTTTTTAAACACGGGGTTTCATGTAGCCCAGTCTCCCTGTTGGTTACACTAAGCCCTGTGTAGCTAAGGGCAGCCTTGAACTTCTTATCCTACCTCCAACTCCCAAGGGCTTAGATTTCAGGCATTCAGCACACACAGGCTTTATTTATGACTAGGAGTCAGACTGAGGTTGGGCACATGCTGGACAGTCACACTATCAGTTGAGCAGCGTTCCCAGTCCCCAGTTTTCCCTCCCTACAGTAACTAACAATGAACTCTTGGTAGAAATGGATGAGATTTCCTGCTGTAAAGCATCCGTTCTCACATCAGTAATTTATCAATCTCGAATTAGTTATTGATCAGCAAGTGTTCAATTTTATTCAATTAGCTCCATTTATTGAGAACCTACCTCTCTCTACCTTTACGTCATTCTGCTGTGCCTACTATCGTGTCTGACCAACACGATGGTCTCTATCATGTTGATGGTCTCCATGGAGACAGAATGAGGGAGATGGGAAAGTCAGAGTAATGGGTGGGCTGCTCTTCGTTGGTGGTCTAGGAATCCTCTAGTGGAGCCAACATTTACTTTGGACATAATGATAAAGAGATCTAAGGTATCTTTGAAAAGTACTGTATGATGTTCTGGGAATCAAAATGTTGGGCAGGCACTCCACCACTGAGCTGATGTCCCAGCCCCCAAATTATCATTTTCTATTGTTTTAAAAATTACTGGCTATGTTTTGGCCTCACTTTGTAGGCCAAAGCAGTCTTAGACTCCATGCCCTTTCCTACATCCACCCCCAGAATCCTGTAGTGAGCTGTGTTTTCATTTGTACTCTATGCATGTCCATGGCTGCCCAGTCACCCATTGACCCCTGACATGGAGATGGAACTTTCTTTTCTGTCTCTTAGCTCTCCCTACCGACTTGGATTTGACAAGGAGTTTAATTCAATATTAACATAGTTATTTAAAATATTACAATGCATCTATGACCTGATGTATTTTTAAATAGTTTACAATTTCACTTTGGTCTGGCCAATGGGTCTTAAGTGAATTTGACCTACATGTAACTTGTGAAGGGTAAGACTGAGTAGTTCTTACATCCAGCTGATTCCTCTGGCAGACGTCTGTGAATCCTTCCTGCAGTGTAGCTGCCTCTCTAGAGCTCTAAAGGCGTGAGCTCCAAGCTGGCTCTCTTCTGTTTGTTTAGATTCTATTTAACACAAATTGTGCCTTTGCCCCTCCCTATCCTGGGAGGCTCACTGTCCCTCTGATGGAGAAGGTTTCTTTGTACAATCAAGCAGAGGAGGCTTGGCTTCAGTCAGGCCTCCTTCCCTGCCCTGGCAAGCCTCTGGGTTTACACACCAAGCTGACTTCCTTCCAAAAGAGCTCCACCCTCCTCCTGGTGAAGGAGCCCTGTGCTGCTGAAATGTTTGTTTCTCTGACCACCCTCCAAACTCCCAGCCCTGGTCGAGACCTTTGCTCTCCACTCCTACTTGGAACCTGCTGGCTTCCCCAGCTCTTATGAGTCTTTGAGTCCCAGTGAGCATGCGTGTTTCCTTCCAGCTGTGATCAAATGCACCTTTGGGCTGGTTTGGTTTTCTTCTCAATAAGTTACCCAAGTCCCTAGACCCCCAGTGACCCTCCTATCACTCTCTCCCAACCTAGCTGCTGATATCAGAGCAAAGTCCCCTTTTTGTACCTGGTCTGACAGGGAGGGTAGATCAGTGTCTGGCCTGGAAGGAAACAGTGCAGGCTTCTCTTCTCCCTGAGCCACCCTTGCCATGTGATTAAAGGTCCCATGTCCCCGGAGGTCTTCAGAACAGACAACCAGTCTGACTGAAATCTGAGTCTTTGGAAACAAATAGATTAAAAACAGAAGTCACTCCTAGGCATTCCGGGGATGCATGGTAACCACAGTCCAGTCTGGACCGAGGTGATTTAAAGCTGCCACCAACCTGTGATGAGAAAGCTGGGACAGAGCTGAGGCCACCAGGAAAAGAGACGGGGCTGTGGCTATCAGAGGTCAGCTCCAGTGGCTGTGTGATTACAGGTATCCTCCAAGCCTGACATCTGTGCATCTCTGATGTGCTGCAAGAAAGGAAGACTATAATCTGAGGCATAAATAGTCCCTTGAACCGCATAACCCTGTTATTAGTTTAAGTATCTATGTGGTGCTAACAGGTTAGAGCTACCTCAAAGGAGGATACGGCTCCTGGAGGTTTCTGAAACGACTTAGTGTTAAACTATCCAGGGATCTCACACTCTTTGACCTTTGAAACCATTGGACACACGAATGAAGGAGCCCAAGGGTGAGTCTAACTCAAAGATTTGGGATCATCGAAGGGGAAGATATGTTGAGGGATTTGTTGTAGGCTTTTTAAAAATGAACAAATTGTATCAGGGACTTTCCTGTCCTATACAGGAGGCTTGGTAAGAAATAGTAAGGGTGGGCTGTGACAGTAATGAGATAGTCTGGCGACAGATGGGACATGGGAACGGGGCCCTGCTGGGGAAACTGCATTAGGAGTTACTTGAAATCTTCTGGGTCATATTTACGGAGGAAAACCTTGGTGGTCTTGGCTCTTGTCCACATTTCCTCGCTATCTATGTAAGATAATCCACTCCCACACCATACACGTGTGCCCTGGGAATTTGGATTCGACAAAAAAGAAGGCTGTTTAATGCTAGTCCTTCATGATAGCTGACCTCCAAATATATGTCACAATGAGAATAATATGAGAGCGATGACATCATAGCCCACAGGTGTGCCCTGCCACAGGGATGCAGAGAGTGATGACATCATAGCCCACAGGTGTGCCCTGCCACAGGGATGCAGAGAGTGATGACATCATGGCTCACGGGTGTGCCCTGCCACAGGGATGCAGAGAGTGATGACATCATGGCCCACGGGTGTGCCCTGCCACAGGGATGCAGAGAGTGATGACATCATGGCCCACGGGTGTGCCCTGCCACAAGGATGCAGAGAGCCTGGGCTGCTTCTCAATGGTGTTTTCATCATGAAGGGCTCTTTCTTGACCCTAACTGCTTCTGTCTTTATCTTACCTGGAATAAAGACAGATACTATGAGGTTATAAAAACAGCTGGAATGAGTTCCATAATTAGCAACGGCTTTTAAAATCCGCAGTACCCCCAAGGACAAAAAAGGAAGACCCATTCTGTGGTTGTGATCTGTCATGTGTCAAGATTCTATCCAGCCTAGTACTATTGCTTAAAGAATTTCTAAACTGGAAGTTAACATTTCTTTGCTCCTGAAGTCTTATAGCAGCAAGAGGGCTGTAGAGATGGCTCCTTGGCTAAAGTGCTTTCGGGACCTGAGTTTGGATCCCCAATGCCCACATAAAATATAGGTGTGGCAGTGCACACTTCTAACCCTAGTGCTGGGGGAGGGAGGGAGAGAAGGCAGAGACAGGTGTGTCCCAGAGCAGCAAGACCAACCAGATTAGCAAATCAGTGAGCACCAGATTCAGTGTGTGGCCCTATCTAAATTAACATCATCATCACCATCAACAACAGCAACAACAACAACAACAACGTGGAGAGTGACTCCAGAAGACAGACATCAACCTCTGACCTCTACTTGTATATGTGTGGGTATACCTACACATATACAGGTATGTCCATCCATGCCTACACGTGCATGCACACACACAGAAAAAGAGAGAGAGAGAGAGAGAGAGAGAGAGAGAGAGAGAGAGAGAGAGATTTGTGCACTAGCTAAAGACATACCAGCAACAACTGTTCCAAAATTCTACTCAGTTTTAGGTTGTTCATATATGCAGTAAACACTTTGTAAATCATAAAAAAAAAAAAAAAAATCTTCCAGTGAGAAAATCCTTCCTACCTCAATGGGCATGATGTATATTTATAGCACTCATATCTAGGATTATCTTGCCCTTTCCCTTCTTTATTGTGATTTAAATTTAAGTGCTGCTTTGGGATAATTCACCATGGAGCCACTGTGAGCATGTGTATTTTCCTAAAGTCTCAGTCACAATTGGAATAAGTGACCTACTCTGAAACTGGGAAGGGCCCATATGTCATTGGAAGGTTAAATGCCACCTAAACTAGAGGTTTATAACTATATAATAAAGATTTTATGAAGCTGGACATGGTAACAAACAGTTGAAATCTCAGCACTATGGAGGCCAAGGCAGGAAGAATCAGTAGTTCAAGGATAGCCTGGGCTACATGGGAAGATCCTGGCTCAAAAAATATTAAAAGGAAAGAAGAAAAAACTAACGTTGTAAGCTCTAAGTGCTCAATAAACCCATGGTAAGGAGCGGCTATGCTACTGCCTTTTCTGCACGTCATATTAGTTTTATGGTCTGTTACTAGAGAGCTGGAACAATAAACCAGCATGTAAGTAACCCGGGAAGGAAGGCTATCTTGGGGTTAGAAGATTGTGCCTTGGGTTTCCTGAGGCAGCAGTCTACCTTTCAAGACAAAGTGCATTTGGTTTGTTGTGGTAGAGACATAATATTCAGGTCGATAGTTTGCTCAACAAATATTCTTTCCTAGTTCTGGGTGTACAGTGAATCGCAGAACAGACCAAGTCTGAGGTGAAAGGGTCAAGTCTATACAAGTGCTTTAAAGGAAGGTGAACAGACAATTTGATGAAATGAAGTTTCAATTTGAGCATGGTGAGAAGGCTTGATTGGCGGATCCGTATTACACAGCTGTTATTCTAACTAAAGCCCAAGACAGTCACCTAAGAAGGTCTGTGATTGGTCAGCCCTCTGCTGAAGAATGAGAGAAACCACAGGAGCAACATGTCTGTGGAGCAAAACTGTTCATTTCACCAGGAAGCTAAACGAGCAAAGAAGGTTCAAGATGTCTAACACTTTCCTTTGAGGACATGACCCAAGTTACCTAGAGAGCTCCCACTAAGCCTTTTCACATGACAGTCCCATCACTTTCCAGTAGTGTCAAGCTGGGAGGCAAACCTTTAACCCATAAGCCCTTTGGAGTGCTGTGTTAGTCAGCTTTCCATCATTGTGACAAAATACCTAGGACCAGCAACTTATAAGGAGAACAGGTTTATCTTGGCTCACTGTGATTGGCCTGTTGTTTTTCAGCATGGGCAAGGCAACATATGATGAGAGCCGTAACAAGGAAAACAGTTCATGTTACGAACACCAGCAAGCAGAGAGGGGGTTTCCCAATGTCAGCTTGAAGGGTGTGTTCCCAATGACCTCATTTCCTCCAGCTAGGTCCTAATTCTAAAGGCTCTACTATATCCTAACAGCATCAGAGGACTGTTGGGAGACTTACAGACCCAATAATTTAGGGACTAAGCATCTAATGCATGGGCCTTGGTGGGACACGATTATCCAAAAGGTAACAGGGATCTTCTAGAGCCAAACCACAGCCGGGAGTAACCTCCGAGTCAAAGTTGAGTCAGAACAGATGAGTGATCTTGAGGAGATCTGAGAAAAGAATGGTCTGGAAGTAAAGGTAAATATAGAGAATCTTATAGAGTGACAGAAACACAAATGTGTGTGAGCAGTGTAAGCTGTAAGCGAGAGACAACACTGAGGAGAGAGACAGAGGCTAAGTTGTACCAGTTTTTGGGATGTGACATCAGGTTATGGGAGGGTTTGAAGCAGAAGACTCACATACCCTAGTTAATGGCTAGTTATTTTTCTGGCTAATTTGAAGAGAGCTTTATTAGAAAGTTCTGGAAACAGGCAGAGCTGCAGTGATACAGAAGGATGTCAGTAGCAGAGGAGTTGGTGAGGAGCAGGCAGCTTAGGAACTGAATCTTGTCCAATATGGTTGCCCTAGAAGAGACTCATGGGGTCGTGAGAGCATTGTCACTAGGATTTGTTTTGCTTACTCAACTCAGGTTTCACTTCTGTTACCTTCTCTGTCTCCTTTACACACAGTAACCAGAGTAGCAAATGGCTGTGCATGACGCTTTCCATAACACGTGAGCAATCTCATCCCACTGCCTACTCACAGGGCCAGTCCCCTTTCTTTCAGCTCTCAGCTCCCTCTAGCCCATCACTTAGGATGTGGTTGTGTATGTACAAGTGTGTATGTTTGTGTAGTTGATAAGTACATGTTCATGTGCACATGTGCATAGCAGACGTGGTCAGAAGAGAAGTTTTGGTGTCAGTTTTTGGATGCCTTCTGCATTTGTTTGTTAGCTCTCTCATCGACCTATAACATTGCCAAACAGACTAGGTTAGCTAGCTGGTGAGCTTCCAGGAATTCTCCTGTCTCTGTCTCCCATCTCCCATCTATGGGGTCATGGGCACACACCACTGCACCCAGCTTTTGGGTTCTTGGGATTCAAATTCGGATGGTCATGTTTATGAGGCAGAAGCTTTCCTTACTGAACCATCTCTGCATCCCTTAATGTGTTCATCTTGATGTCCATTTAATTGTTCATCGTCCTTCTCTAGATGACCAGCTTCTTGAGAGCAAATACAGACCAACTCACTTTTCTTCCTACTAAGGAAATTAGCTTGAAGAAATATTAGGAAAACAAAACCCAGTTTCTATTTCACAAATCAGTTAAGAGCTAGAAATTCTGACAGGTAGCTAATGATATAAGTAAGAGAGGAGGAGGAGGGAGAGGAGGAGGAGGAAGAGGAAGAAGAGGAGGAGGAGGAGGAAAGGGTTTAGACAAGACAAGGGAGGAGACTGAGAGAGTAAAGAGAAAAAAGATGGAAAGAAAACTCACCAGGGAGATCTGAGCTTCCAATTCATTAATGGTTCTTTTGAAAGTGGTTTTGATCTACCAATGTTCTTTCATGGGCATGCTCTCTCAGTTTAAACATTTTGGGAGTCTGTAGTAAAGGCTGTGCATTGTAATCGTCCCTGTTCATTGCCTGTCTCTCTTGTAGAACTCTGCCCTCTGGTCATGCTATGACTGTTGCCATTTACCCACAAGAGACTCTCAGAAGGCCATGCCCACTAATATTCCCCCATAAAAGTGGGGAGGACTCTTGAGCTACATACAATTTCTTTTCCCTAACAATTGCTGTTGATGAGTGGGGAAGACTTCCTCAGTATTGTAGCTGTCCATAAATTGCACATGATTCTGTAAGCAACCCCTAGCTCCTGGTTCTCTGAGTAACCAACCTTCACTGATGCTCCTGTAAGTGACCCTTCACTGGTGTTCCTGTAACCAATCCCAATAAACCCATTAGTTCATCAGGCTAGCCTTAAATGACTTAAATGAAGTCTTTTTTTTTTTTTTTTTTGATCTGTCTTTGGTGCCTCGTCTGGGGTATTTGTTCATCTCTCCTCAGGTAGTCATACAAAACTGCCTTTCTGTATCTTGCTGTAAACTAGCAACCTCAACAGAAATTATGTTTAATCTTGAACAGAAGTAACTACCAGAGATACTTCTGTATTTCCAATACCCCAAATCAACTGAGGGACTTCTAAGAGAACTATCAACAATGTCTGAAGATGACACACTTTGCATCTGGAGAAGCATCTTGAACTTTTGATAAGGAATGTGTTTATTAGGACTTAGTGATCACTCCCAGTTCATCCTTCTACTCACACTAGAGAGTGAGAGACTACCCTGTTGACCTTGAGTCAGTGGTTTGACTGGAATTGTCATACAGTCCTCCTCTCTTACTCTCTGGTGAAAGTGTGTTAAATCATAATGCATGAACATAATGTACGGTAAAGAGTGCAAGGTTCCTAGCCCATTGGTGCAATTCCAAATGTGAAAAGGATGCCTTTATTATTCTCAGGATCAGAATTAATCAGTCTTATTATAGGAAAAAAATATGTCTAAATCAAACTGAAGAATATTAAATGGTACAGTAATTGCCGTTTGATGTACAATCTCAGTTTTCAAAGACAGGTCTAAAATACCTCTTCATATTAGCAGAGAATGGATTCTGCTAGCCTGGTTTTAATGATAATATTGATTAGAAGAATTGTCAACTAGCACTTCTGGAATATTTTGACTCAAGTAGTCAAGGCTCAGTTGTATTTCAAAATAAGTCAATAAAAACAAGGAAACTCTATGATGCCATAGGTTGGCCTGAGCCCCCTCCTTCTATTCTGACCTCTTCTGGGATTCATCAATCTGGCATTTACACAGCTGAGTCAAAGTCACCCATCTAGAATTGGACTCGAAATCTCTTCTTTCAGACAGACCCCTAACTTCCTGCCCCTCCCCCACATCACTTTCCAATTCTTTTTAAGAGCATCACAATTCAATGGTTATAGCAAGACATTTTCCTTCCCCTTCCTGCATGCTCTAGCCACTAAGCAACAACTTATATGGTCCTCAGTCTAGAGTCACCCACCCATGCCTTTTAGAATCCTACCTCTTACCTCTTGCCTGGACTATTAGAATACCCTCGATGGTCACACTGAAGGCTGTACCAAGACCAAATAGAAACACTGAGTGCGTTTCCAGGGGTCTCTTCTGTTGGCTTAATTCCTGTGAAGTTTGGTGGGAAACTTAAGGTAGAGAGAGATAGATATATAATTCCCACATGTAAGGCATTTAGGGCTTCTTGGTCACATCCATCTCTTATAGCTGAGCATAAGCCCATAAGCAAACTTGTAGGCTTTCTTTGCAAGGTCCCCATAATCCAACTCCTTTATCTGGCCTTCAATGACTTCATTTGGCCCGGTCCCTGTCACCTCTCCTTAGAGTATTGCCATAGGTCTAATTTGTCTTCTTGCTTACATCTCAATCCCTAACTCTCTGTTTTCTGTATGGCACCAAAGTGACCCTGTCCATTGTTGTGTTGACCTTCTCTGTGGATCCCCACCTCATTCAGCCAGAAGCTATGTCATGGAGTGTCATAAGAGATGCTCCCTGACCTAGTCTTATGTTGCTCTCATCTCCTCCCATCTCAGCTCAGCTCAGCTCAGCTCCTGATCTTCCACTGTACTCTCCATTAGCCCACCATCCTCCCTGTGACTCTCAGATATTCTAAGCTCCAACCTCACACCATTTTTATGACCACTGCCAGGAACTGTCTTGCCTATCTACCAGGGCCTTACTGTCCCTCTCTCTTGTTGGTACCCTGCTTAGGTGTCCCCCTTACTAAAGAAATGCCTGATCCCTTTTATAGAATTAGAGTCCATAGAATTCTTGCAAGGACATCCTTCTCGCCCCACTTCATTTTTATGGCTATGCTTTATCAACACATATCATAGGGATTGCTTGCCTATTGTCTGTCCTCCTCACCTTTACCAGAGCAGAGGTCTTGTTTGTTCACTGCTGTGTTTCCACTGCTTTTGTGCAGTGCCCATTATAGAGAGAAGGTTAAATGTTCATTAAACTGATGTTGCTTTGTAATTGATGTAAGATTACCATCTGTTCGGTATGTTTGGGTTACCTGTTTGGTATGTTCTGGTACCTGATTCTTTTACATCATATTCTAGAACAAACACTAACACTGGAATATTGTGAGTGGATGAATAGTGATGATAATGGAGGTGGTGGTAATGGTGGTGGGAGTGGTGAAATTGATGGTGATAGTAGTGGTGATGGTGATGATGATGATGGTGATGATGATGGTGATGATGGGGGAGGGCTAAGGAGCTGGATGTAAATCAAAAAAGAAAATAGAGAGCCTCTCCTGTATGACTCCCCTTTCTCCATTCTTGGTCTCATGTTCTGGGGCTTCTGGAGAAGTGTCCAGAGGAACACCTGACTCTTTGAGAGTTCATTCTCAAGCCTTATCTTATCTAGAAGATTTTCTGCATCACTGTGCCCTTTATCTGCCCAATGCTCCATTCAGGTTCTGCCTTCTAGGTTCTCATCAAAACAAGCAGTGTGGCATAAAGTGTGATAGTTGAAGACTTCAGCTCTGGAGCTAGACCTGGGTTCAAAGCCAGCTTCATCATTCAGAGGTTCACTAGCCTTGCACAAAGTGTTCAGCCCCTGTAAGCCTAGGCCCATCATCTTACATATGGGAAATGCATAACAACTTCTTGGAGTTATAATGGGAATTGAATCAGTCATTCTTTAAAATGCTTGCAGAGCCCAGTCCTAACAGAGAAAAAGGTAGGTAAATGTTAGTCATTATTTTCATCAAATTTCATTAAAGCAAATTTCATAAAATTCAAATTATCCTTTTATTTCTCAAAAACAGATGTTTTATATTTTTATTATTTCTTGGGTATTAGCTCCTTATCCTAATATAGATTGTCAGCCTATTCATGTCTTATATTTGACAATTATATAAGATAAATATCATATGGATGTGCAAAAAATATGTTTTTCTACCCACCTCTCGCCTTCCTTCTGTGATCTAATTGACATACCTTAAATTGCTATTTGTTTATTATCTTTCTAAGTTCTTTGGAGGGAGGAATGAGTCCTCTAATTAGGGAAATTTCCAAACAGAGGTAAGCAGAGAACATACTGTAATGAACCCCCACATTCCCAACCTCAACATTCAGCAGTCATAAACTCCATGCCAGCCCTAGTTCATCCATTTTCCCTCCCCTACTTTAAATGATTAAAAGTAAATACGAAGACTGGGGTGTAGTTCAGTACTAGTGTGTGCTTAGTGAGTGCGAGGGCTGAGATTCTGTTCTTGGTCCTTTCTAAAGAGCAATTTCCTGCTGTGTTATTTTCACTTTCAAATGCTTCAAATACTTCACTTTCAGTCTATTGTCATCATGGTGGGAACATGGCATCATGCAGGGAAACTTGGTGCTGGAGGAGCCAAGATTTCTACAACTTGATCTGAAGGCAGTGAGGAGGGATCTGTCATCAGCAGGCAGCCAGAAAGAGGATCTCTTCTACACTTAGGTAGACCCTGAGCACTAGGAAACATCAAAGCCCTCATATGTAGTGACATCCTTCTACCAGTAGATAACACCTATTCTAATAGCACCACTTTCCATGGGCCAAACATATTCTTACCACCGCACTGGGGTTGTCTTTTTTGGGCGGATATTTTGTTCCTTGGTTTCTATTTTCTCTCAGGATTTTCAGAGAATGTGATACCTGTTTCCTTGGCCTGCTCAGCCAATGTATTTATAGGAAATGCTTGCTGGTTTTGGAAGCTGAGATTCTCTGATGAGTTAGAGGAGGGATTTCAGCCTGACACACTTGACTATCACTGTATGGCTCTAACAACACAATTCCTTACTACCCACTCCTATCCTGTCTACTGTCTATTTAAATCTTGTTAGGGCAGGATTGCTCATGTTCAGCCTACTGTTGGATCCCAGCATGTAATAGAGAAGACAATGCTTAAGCAAATCAATGAACAGTTGTATTTAAACCTAACTTTAGGAGATAGTGCTGTTGAAAAAATAGTGTAAGAGATGCTTGTGGTCTTGGGTTAATGATTTTTGCTTCTTTGGCCAAGATGAAGGAGGACTGGTGCTGAATTGATAATGTAGGCCACAAGACTTATCTAGTAACCGAAGCTCAGTTGCCTTGTGTGGTCGACCACCACAGAACAGACATCACCACCACCAAGTGAGCAGATACTTTTGGAGTATTACCTTGGGATATACAGTCCTTGTACCTTGATTCAAGTGTGCACTCCTGTCTCTCTTTCCCATCTTGAATGGGGAACAAAGGTCACCTGGTTCTTGCTTTTGAGTTGGATAAGCTGTGTTTAGCTCTGATCTCCAGTCTTGCTAGCTGTTTCTTCACCATCAAGTCAGGGATAATTATACTACTGGATAAGACTGTTAATGAGCACTTACTGATAGCGGCTGAGGTGTTCGACCTTACTGCTTGGCTTGAGCGGCTACTCGGTGGACTATTGTAAATACTATCTTATCTCGAGGCTACGTGGTTAGCAACATCCCATTGTTGAGGCAGAGAGAAGGACCTTTCAAGGAATCTGTCCCCTAGCAGTGTCCCTCCATGGACTCCTTGTTCTTACAGCCAAACCCTTTGGGGTGTCCCATGGTTGTGGAGGCCCTCTGTGGGATGAAGGGCAGTGTTGTGCTTTTCTGTCTGGTCCTCACACTGCTCATCTGAAGTCTGAAGGGTTTTTACTACCATTAAGATTTTTAAGGAGATACGTGTAGTCCTCCCTTCTTTTCTTTTCTTTTTTTTTTGTTTGTTTGTTGTTTTTTTGTTTGTTTGTTTGTTTTGAGACAGGGTTTCTCTGTATAGCCCTGGCTACTCTGGAACTCACTCTGTAGACCAGGCTGGCCTCGAACTCAGAAATCCGCCTGTCTCTGCCTCCTGGGTGCTGAGATTAAAGGCATGTGCCACCACTGCCTGGCCCCTCCCTTCTTTTATGAGCATACAGTAGGAAGAAAGTGGGTTTCTTGTGAAAATGAAATGTTCTGCATTGTAAATTTAGAGGGTTTCATCACCTCTCCAGAACTAGGTCTATGTCCCTAAAAGTCCTGAGTGCACGGCTATATGGGGCTGCAGATTACATCATCTAAACAGAATGGTTGCCTGGCATGGTGGGCTGCTTTGCGCACACAGTGATCATACCTGGCTTATTTGGGAGCACATTAGCAAACCCTTTCCCATTGGTTTACACACAAGGTGTGTTCCCATCGCCTTCCCATCATTCACCTACCCTGTGGAAATGCCCTTTCATCTTTTGAATTAGTCACCTATACTTCCAAGATCACCCTTGAACTGAGGCAAATTAACTGCTGTTTGAAACAAATACTGTGTTGGGTAATCTATAACCTCAGTCACCCTCTCCTGACACTCAACAGCAGATCCCTGACCCTGATTATGGTACCATATCACATACCCCTGGGCTATTTCCCACATCACCTGTCTGAATCCCTCACATTAAAGAAAACCCACAGTGCCCCACCCACCCGTGTTCTCCCTCAGCCTCACTTGCCCCTTCAGAGCTGGCATCTGCCCTGTTTGCTCTCCTGCATGAGGCCTCTTCATCTTTCTGAATCTCCCAAGTAGGATGCTTGGACTATACACTTAAATAAATTCCCATAACAGCAAAATTATGTGTGTATACATGTGTGTGTATATTTATATATGCACATTCTCATGATATGTGTATGTATTTGTGTGTATATATGTGTTTATATATTTGTATATATGTTTGTACATATGTATGTATATGTGGTATGTGTATATATTTGTGTATATGTATGTGTAAATATATTTGTGTATCCTTACGTGTGTGTATATATGTATGTATATTTGTGTGTACATAATGTGCATATATGTGTTAATATGTGTGTGTGTGTGTGTCTGTGTCTGTGTGTGTTTGTGTCTGTATGAGTTCACATGGTCTAGGATATCTTTGAGAAGAATGAGACCAGAAAGGGATCAGAGTGGGCAGGACCTATTGTAAAGAATAGACTGGAACTGAGAACAGAGATAGGGATACTGAAGAGGCCAGGTATAGGGAGCCTGGTGGGAGAGGAGAGGCTCCTATTGGCCTGCTGACCATGGTTCCCTGTTAAACTAGGGAATAACAGGTAGAGGATTGATGGATTGCAGATGTGCATAGCAGTGGTGAGATGCTTTGCATGTAGTCATGAATTTCATACTCATAAGTGCTTTGAATATACATAGTTCCATCATAGAGAAAGAAATGGAAGCGCAACAGTGCATATGTGAATTCACAAAAGAAACCCAGATGGTCCATAGCAATATAGATGTCTGCACGTATCAGGCTGTCCCAGATTCTGTAATCTTACTAGATATGGTGTTGAGAGTTAAGGTGAAGGGGGATCCAGTGGTAAGAAAAGGAGAGATTAACATCTTTTCACAGGTCTGAATTAGTTCAGGGCTAGCAACTGACCATCTCCACTTAAACATTCAAACTTCTGCTTTCCTGTCCTGAGACATGACATCTCACTTATGAGCAGACACAAACCAAGTTAAAATTAAGATCTGTTATTGCAGAAGGAAAGGGTAACCTTTTGGAAGACAGTTTGTCTGGTGATAGAGGAACAATGAATCTTGTAAGAGGTGGCAGACCAGGAGGAATTGTGGCCAGAGTCCTTAGGCTAACCTCTTCAGGCCCTTATGAGCTGGGTTTTACAGACCTAGCTGACTACGGAGGTGTTTTCTCCTGGGGTTACATCTGTGTCTAACATGTCTAGCAGCTGTTGGGATGCCACGCTTGGGGACAATTGAATAGTACATGCTAGTGTTGACCTAAGAACTGGACACTTTCTGCTAATACTTCATTGTGGTAATGACTCCCTATTGCCAAAGTAAGCCTGGAGGAGAAACCATTGAAGATGCCAGTCATCAGAGGCTTGCTGGTCATTCATGGTGACAAGAAGTACCCGAAAACCAATGTGGGGTTCCCCACTTGGATATCGTCCTGCCAGGACAAGTTCGCCTGAAAACAGCAGTACAATCCCCAGACAGTAGCTCTCCTAGCTCTACATTTGGATTGACCTTATGAATCAGAGGCATGATTGAATATTCTCAACATACTATAATACAGTCAAAGCACCAGTAAATGCCGATATTTAGAATTTATGGCTTGAAAAGAGGGAGGTATAGCTTGAATATTATTGAGAAGACAAGAAAGCAAATAGCCAAGATGAAAGAATTGTATTTTCACTATGTATTTTCAGAAATGTTAATTCTGCCTCTTTTTTTTCTTCTTTTGCACATTCCCAGTGAATTACAGGAAATCCTTGTAACAGGGTATCCTGGGTTTAGAGGGTTTGTGAGTTAGAAAAAGACTCACTTGGTGGTATGCTTTTGGTGAAGATTATAGCATCCATTACGCTCCACTGATGTTGAAGAATAACAATCCATTTAATCACACTTGTTTTTGTGGTGGCCCTCAGAAGAATTAAGAGACTTCCTTTAAGGGAAAAAAAACCTTTGTGTTAAAACAGTACTTTTATCTCGCCCAAACTGTGACTGCTACTAGAATTTCAAAATCAAACATGATGTTCTAGTGAAACTTAAATATACTCAAGGACTAATTAACCAGTTAATTGCTGGCCTGGCAAAATCGACTAATACTTTCAGATGTACTTTAGTACCTCAAATGGCCCTTAGAAGGGAGTCTGTATTTATATCATGAACCTCTATACAGAATGCTGTATCTCCTTTGGCAGAATTTCCCATAGCAATCAGGAAGGTTTGATCTGTTTTAAAGGTTATTTCTTTCTGAGCTGCCTCAGGAAGTTACAAATGGAGATGCAGATGGTGAGCTCTGAATGCAACAACCATCAAGCTGGTCCAAGTCTGCCTATGAAGCCAGGCAAGAGAGCCCTCCCCATGGCTTATAAATGCAGGGGATTTCCTTCCATTCTCTGAGCACAGACAAACCCATTGCAGCTCACTGATGGTCATATCAGCAAGCATTGTTTCATGGAAGGCCTGGGGTGTGGGAACAAGTCTGCAGGGGAGAGGGAATACATTCAAACCCAGGAGCAGAAGAAAGTGGATGCAGAATACAGCGGGATTAGGAGTGAGGTCTCTTTGTGTGATGTGCTGTGGATGGAGGGTGGTGGTACACAGGAGACATACCTACACATACATAAGGTTTACTGTAAATTACACTGACACATAACACAATTTTGAAGTAATAATGAAAAAGGAGTGATTTTACAGATATTTCTATTGATGCTTACCAAGCTAATATTTGCATTCAATATAAATAAATGAATGTAATTTCAACATAAATACTGTTTTATATTTTCTTTTATATTAATGAGTAGGACAAGATGCTGGGGACATAGCTTAGTTGGTAGAGTACTGTCAACTATGCACAGGGCTCTGGGTTCTGTACCCAGTGTTGTATAAACCCGGTGGAATGGTGCATACCTGTAATCTTTGCACTTGGGAGATAGATGCAGTAGGACCAGAAATTCCAAGTCTTCCTTTGTTGTACAATGCTATCCTTGAAGACATTGGACCTTCATCTCAAAAAAAAAGAAAGAAGGCAAAGGTGAGACTAGGAAGGTCTTAGTGTGTCTCTCATTCATCAGACACAGAGGCTATTTTGAATCAGATCCTAGTGTCCGATGTAGTGTTTGATTTCTTCAGGGGAGCAGCTGCATATACTACATTATTTATATTTCATCGGTATCGTTATTTACCCTATTGCTTGCTGGGACACAGAGGAGGCATATCTATGTTCATTCAGGTCTTTGACTGGCCCTAGTCATGTGTCAGACATCTACAGTGATCTCGGCCTAGCAAAAAAGGTTGATTCAGGAGGGGTTCAGTTCTGTGATTCCTGGTCACATTTAAGCCATCTCTGGACAAGAGGTTGCAGCAGTAACCTGGGCTGTCCTTTGTCTCTATCCCCAATGTTCCTCCAGGATTTGTGCAGGAGTGGAAGGGTTCTACATCAATAACATCATCCCTTTAGTGGCCATTGTGTCCGCCCAGTCCTTCTTAACCTAAGGGAGGAATAAACTAAATATGTATTCTGTTTCGTTTTTTTTTAATCTACTTGTTTGTTTGTTTGTTTTTAATAATCTGGTTGTGTTGCCCAGGCTGCCATTGAACTCACAATCTTCCTGCCTCAGTGTCCCACATCCAAGGGACTAGAGGTAGATACCAGACAGTTGGCTTCTGATCATCTTTGAAATGGCCGTCTCTTTTTCTACTTGGCTTCTCAATGGGTTTTTCTTGTTTATTCTAGGGCTCGTCAATAGAGACATAGATGCACATTTTTATTCATTAAGTTGTCGTATACCTTCTTATTTCTGTTGAATCCATTCCTTGTGCTGGGTACCTGGGGTGTAGGGCTAATTGAAACTGAGCCCACACGCTGTGAGGCTATGTTCTGCAAGAGACCCGTTGCTCTCGGGAATGATCAAGACAGTGATGAATGAAAAGAGGAGTGAAGATATAATAGTACATGCCTTTAATCCCAGCACTCAGGGGGCAGACATAGGTGAATCTCTGTGAATTTGAGGTCAGCCTGATCTACATAGTGAGCTCCAGGCTAACTGAGGCTGCATAGTGAGACTGTGTCTTTGTAAAACCAAAACAGAAAGAGCTATGATTAAGGAAAGAAAGTTCCTTGATTTAACAGTCCCACCATCTCACCGATGCTGAATCTCATCTGTTGGTGCGTAAGGTGGTTGACAGCCCATTCATTCTGCTTCTGCCAAAAAAGGGAGACCCCCAGATCCTGTGGCCTGGATGTCTAAGGACCCCCAGATCCTG
>JADRCH010000173.1:460854-533889 GCA_019843965.1 Rhynchomys soricoides
TGGATGTCTAAGGACCCCCAGATCCTGTGGCCTGGATGTCTAAGGACTCCCAGATCCTGTGGCCTGGATGTCTAAGGACCCCCAGATCCTGTGGCCTGGATGTCTAAGGACTTTGTTACTTTAGCCCCTTAGTTTTTGAACTTTAAAAAGAATTTAATAGTTCTGAATTCCAAATGTAACTGATCCGTGACGATGCTCAAAATGTTTCTGATTTTGGAGCACTTGGGATTTGGGATTTCACAGTTTCAGATTAGGGGTACACAGCCAGTAGGGGTCATGCCATGCAAAATCCAGAATCCAAAAAGCAGCGGTGAAAAAGACCTCCAAATCTCAAGCGGTTCTGGTCTAAGCATGTTGAATGAAGGATTCTCCATTTTCAGTAATGAGTTTAAGCAGGAGCTAAGAACAATAATGGAGTCACTACCGGCAAGGTGTGCAGCCAGTGCCTGGTATGCGCTCTTCACACGTTAATTCCAGTGACAAGTGATTGTGCTGATGGTGAGTTAATTCCAGTGACAAGTGATTGTGCTGATGGTGACCAGTGCCTTTGGCTTACCCAGAGACCTTGCTCCAGAAAAGCCCATACTGTCATTCTTCTGGAATCAGAAGAGCATGACAATCTCTCAGAACATCAGCTTCCTGCTGAAAAATGAGGCCATACTAAGCTGCCTAGTCTCAGATTGTGTGCATGTGCATGCTTCTCTCTCTCTCTCTCTCTCTCTCTCTCTCTCTCTCTCTCTCTCTCTGTATGTTTATGTGTGTGCATGTTGTGTGTGTGATCTGGTAACAGCAGGGACCCAAACCAAGCATTCCAGACTCTAATTTCGGATGCTCTTCTTTGCTTTGGTGCCCATTTCTGTTCTTGTGATATCTGTCAGATGAACACGTTGTGATTTGATTCACAGTGTCTTGCCCTGTGGCATCCCATTCTGCCATGTGACTGTGCTTGAATTCATACGACTGACGACAGAGGAGGCATATTTGAATCTAAGTCACATGTCAGTCTCCAACCCTCACTACCCACCTCAACTCCCTTTCTATACTTCTGGCCTCTTCTCAGGCAGGAATGAGCATGAGCCAGGCAGAGTTTCCGATTATTTGAGGATGAACAGGCTGATGAGACTATCGAATGGTCAGAACTGGGCATCTGTCAAAGGAACGCATCTTGGTAAAAAGCAGGCCACCACAGGAGCATTGATCTAGGCTCTATTCCAAATGTGGGCATAAATGTCCACTTCAGCCCAAAGGAAAAGAATAACCAGTTTGTATGTCATACTACCCATCAGCCCCCAAGGGAATCATTCCTAGTGGCGGGCTTGTTTTTGAAATGTATAAAAGATCAAAAGGAACAGAGGTGCCAAGTTGTGCTCAACCTGTGGGTGGCTTCGTAGGTCACCCATCTTGTCCTCTGTCCACTGCTCACCCACATGGGTCAATCTTCAGAAACAAAGCTTTCCAGGTCCACAGCGTGGTACCCCATGATCCTTCTGCTACACTGCCTCTTTGAGACAAGCGAGGGCAGGAACCAAGGGCCCGCTATCACATAGGCCATAAGCACCCCTGGCTTCCTTCCCCTTTTCATAAGCTGAGCGTGAGCCTCTCTGATCTGTCCCGTAGTCTGTCCCGACTAGTGCCCTTTCAGGACCTTCACGGAGGGCATGTGCTGTGAGGAAGCCTCGCTGTAGCCCCTGGCCACCGGTGCTTACTCTCGCAGGAAACGGGATACTTTTCCTTTAGGTTGAAATAAGATATCAGTGTTGGGTTTGGTACCCAAGCCTGTACTAGGACCTTTTATGGGATAAGAATCAAAAGGGGAATTTTAGAGTCGCACCTGATTCTCTCAAAGAGGAAAGCCTGGTTATCATGCATTGTTCCTCTTGTGTCCAGTAGACATGGATTATTAATTAACATCTTTATTTTTCCTGTGGGAAATGAGCAAGCACCTTGTGGATACCATGTTTGTTATTTGTGGGAGGCATCCCGTGTGTCAGAACACATTCTCGAAGTTTTGCTTTTCTTGACCCTGACCTCACTGCAGTGCCGCTCCTTAGATAACTCAGAAGTCAGATCCGATGATGCCATCGTTTACGCCACACAGGTGCAGACAAAAAGACAAAAACAGAAGGGGAAGCCTTTTGTTCTGTTTTCCAAGTTAAACAACCTTGACAAGATCATCTGACAGCTTTTGTTAGCTGTGTAGTGAGGCCCTATGGCAGTCCCATTTGTTAGTAGGATTACAAAGAGCTGGGTAGTTGAGTTCTTCCATTGCCTGCCTCCCCATCAACAGAAGGTAGATGTTTATCACATGCCTAACAAATATTTCGTGCTTGGGTTGTGTCTAGCTTGTCTATCTCATTTTCCTATGATGGTCTTGGGAGAAGAGAGGTAAGCTGGCAAACAATGTCTCAACATCAAGAGCCTTCAGAGCATGGCAGTCATTGCAAACATGACGTCATAGCAGCTTTACTTGCCTGCCCTGGACCTGCACCAAACTGAGCCTGTCAACAGCTAATCACTGATTGAGAAGGGGCTCTTAAGCCCCCTCCCAACCCCTGCTGTGCACACTCTGAATTATCTTCAATGAGTAGATTCCAGGGAGGGAGAGTCACGGCCTTCAGTTGTATACCAAGCAGTAGTGAACCCACCAGGCTGCAGGGGATAGTCCAAAGGTGTTGTCATGATTAAAGTCAGAGGGTCACAAAACCAAACCAAATGACATGAATGGAGAAAGGAGCCTGTAAGGAGGAGGAGGAACTGACAGGGTAAATGGTAAAGAGAAGGTTCTATTATAGTTGTACAAAACTGTCGAGGAACAGGCTTAAAACAAATGAGCAAAGTGGGAAGGAGGAAGGAGAAGGATCGGGAAGAAGGAGGAAGAAAAGGAAGGGAGAGAGGGAGCAGGAAGGAGGAGGAAAGAGAATGGAGAAGGGTGGGAAGGAGGAGGGAAACGAAGAGGGAAGGAGGAGGAGGAGGGAGCAGTAGGAGGGGGAGGAGGAGAACAGCAGCAGCGATTGCCTTCACTTGTCACCTAGAGTGTGGCTCTGGCTCCACTTGAGAATAGACGGGTCTATTAAGCCAGAGCCACCCCAGGCCTTTCCTGCTTGGGTGTGTGTGTGTTCTGATCTCATCTGCTGTTACCTCTGGCTTACTCTCCAGCCCTGCCTGCTTGTCTCCTGACTCGATTTGCCTGGGAGGTGAGCAGTTTTCATTCCGGCCCAGTTTGATTTTGGGTGTTAGTGGTGTGTGTGTGTGTGTGTGTGTGTGTGTGTGTGTGTGTGTATGTGTCTATGTGTGTCTGTGCTTGTCTATGTGTGTTTGTGTGTGTCTGTGTCTATGTGTGTGTATATGTCTATGTGTGTCTGTGTGTGTGTCTGTCTGTTTATGATTGTGTGTCTCTGTGCATGTCCATATGTATGTCTGTGTGTCTGTCTGTGTGTGTGTGTATTTGTCTAAGTGTGTCTATGTATCTCTGTGTGTATCTGTGTGTGTCTGTGTGTCTCTGTGCATGTCCATATGTGTCTCTGTGTGTGTGTGTGTGTATTTGTCTACATGTGTCTGTGTATCTCTGTGTGTGTGTGTGTCTGTGTGTCTCTGTGTATGTCCATATGTGTCTATGTGTGTGTCTCTGTGTATGTCTCTGTCCATCTGTGTGTGTGTCTATGTGTGTCTATCGGTGTGTGTCTGTGTGTGTCTCTGTGTGAGTGTCTGTGTGTGTGTGTGTCTGTGTGTATGTGTGTGTGTGTGTGTGTGTATGGGAGAGGAAGGGGATGTTTATATGAACATAAAGGCATCGATTCAAGGACAAAAGCAGATTTTTAAACTTGCATCTTAAACTTGTAACTAGACTTAGCAAAGTCAGTACAAACTGCTCCAGCTGTTGAAGGAGATGGACAAACACCACCTCAGCAGTTTTCCACCAAAAGGTCATATATGCGCGTGCCCACAGAAAGCCGTGCAGGGAACACTTATCTATAGAATTTCTCACCAATGTCTCGCTTGGATCTTAATCCCTGGGAGGAGACTCAGCCTCTTCTTCCAGAACTTTCTTCCAGTCCTGCCCCATCAAAGCCCTGTGTATGTTCCTGGCAGACTGCAGATGCTCAAGTCTTGACTCAGACACTCTCTGACTTTGTCCATTTCTCCCTCCTATCCCCAGACCTGCCAAGAATCTTCTAGTCTCTCATCCTGGTGCCTGGGTCTCACTTCCCTACTTTGTAATGTTCACCTAGCATTATTGTGGAGAAAAAATTAATTTCTAAAGTACACAGCATCATGAGGGTTAATCTTCATTGCCAACATGACTTAGCATTCACCATGGAAGTGAATCCCTGAGCAAACCTGTGAGGATGTTCCCACAGTAAGTTTATGAGATGGGAAGACCCATTATAGATGTGGGCTGTACTATTCCCTGGGTTGTTTAGAACTAAGTAAAACAGAGAGGAAGCTGACTATTCATCTCTTTCTGCTTTCTGACTGTGGTTGCAAGTAGCCAAGGCCCTTCATCCTACTGCCATCATGCTTTTCCTGTCATAATGGACTCTATCCTCAACCTGTGAGTCACATGACCCAGTCCTTTCTTAGGTAGCTCTTGTCAGTCATTTTGTCAGAGCAATGGCATAAGCAACCAATACAAGACCTAACCCAACATGAGCACCATGGATGGCCCTCTATTACCAAAAATAAAAGCATTCAACTATATGCTTATCTCCCCCGACTCCTCATGAACAAGTAGTCTTATAGACTACTTCATAGAAGAACTTCTTCATAGAAGTCTTATCTACCTCATGGTACCACAGTGTGGTTGCTGTAGGGCTTTTCTGTGGAGGGCAATTTTACTGCACAAATGACAACTGTGTACAACGCTGCCAACAAGCAGAATGGTCTGTTCCTTGTGGTGACTTCAAACACATTTTCAGATTCATGTATAGGTTAAGGAATAAGACAGGCAGTTACCAAAAATGTTCCACCTATGATACTTCCATGGATTGATATTTTTGTTCTGCTTTTGTTTGCTGACACCTTTTGCCTCATTTCCACAGTGGCAGGCAGGAGAAGCTGGTCTCTAATGAGACACTGAAGCCCAGGAAAATGAAACTCCCTTCTGGGTACTTTACACCAAGGAGGGACTCCAAATATGAAATGTGTAAGTTAAAATTCTCAAGACTGAGGGTTCTCTGAGGTGAAAGGGTCCTTTGAGTCATCACAGATAGTAGGCAGAAAAAAAAACAGCTTCTGAGACAGGTTCGTCCCCAGGTAGTAGAAAAAAACGCATTTCTTTAACGAACATTGGAGGGAAGAAAGCAGTGTTTATGCAAGCCTGTGCTGTCTATGAGCAAGTGGCAAGGAGAAGCTCTGGAAAAGCTCCCCATCCATAAAAGGAGGGTCTTGTTGCTCTGGCTTACTGGGATTGGCAGTATAGATGTATGTAGGTGACCCTGTTTGTCATTGCGATGGTATTAAGTCAAGGGGACTTACTTTGGGGATTGTGAAAATGTCTCTTGTTGGCTCCCCTATCTCCCCACCCATAACCTCTGGCTCTTATCATTAAATTTAAGACATGGCAGATATTTTATTGTTATGAGAAACCAACTTGAATGAAATAAAGCCTGTGGGTTTTGTTTTTTTTTTTTCATAAAAACTAATGTAATACGTGAGCTTTGGCTAAATCTCAGACCAAAACCATCACCACCATACGTGTAAAGTACCACCACCTGTTTGCTATTGGTTCACTAGAACCATCACAAAAACAGGACTAGAGGGAGGATGGCAGAAACAATAGAAATTTCTTCCTCACATTTCAGGAGCCTGGCACTCTAAGAAAAGGGTGTTGACAGAGTCTGTTTCTTTGTAAACCTCTCTGCTTAACTTAGCTCTTGTCTTTTTCCCCAACTTCCAGTAGTCTTTTCTCTGTCTTCTAATGTGTAAAAAATAATCAAGTTTTCTTCCCAACCACTTAATTCCCAGAAATAGCAACCCTGAGTCTAATGGCTTAATGAATGCTTAGGCCACAATCTTTGGCTTGTTCTCAGAGTTGTTCTTAACTTACTGTCCTGTCATCCTAACCTGGGTGCAGCTATGTGGCTGCTTTCCTCTCCTTGTCTTCTTATGTCTACCTCTTCAAAGTCCCTGGAGCGAATCTCCCCTTGGCTCTATCCTGAATTCAGCCACCTGCTGGTTTCTGCCTGTCTCCTCCTCCTCTTTTTCTTCCTCCTCCTCTTTCTTCTCCTCCCCCTCCTCTATCCTCCTCCTCCTCCTCCTCCTCTGAGTTCTAGATGAATCTCTCCTTATTTTATTCTCAGAGTTTCTGCTCCATTCTCCCATGCCTCTGACTATTTCCCAGAATTTTCTCTATCTCTGCCGGATGTCCCACCTCCTATCTTCTGCCTCCGCTCATTGGCTATAAGCTTTTTTATTGACGGGTGATGCTTATAAGAGATCCTCTCTATAGTAATGTCTCCCTATAAGGACAGTATTTGCGTTGGACTGGGGTACCCTAATGACTCCATTTCAGTGGACTCCCTCTTTAAAGAACCTATATTGACATACAACCACTGTCTCAGCTACTAGGAGTAAGGATGTCACATGCAAATTTTGGTAGACACAGTAAAACCCAGGACAGACAGATGAACAACTGGTAAACTATGAACACAAATATTTGATGGTAATATGAAATTCTTGCTACCTGTGCATAATCATGGATCGTGGTTCAGTAGGAAAGTTACATTTGTGGGGTTCATGGTGAAATGCATAGAGGAAGGAGGATGGAGAACTGCTCCTTACCTCCAAATGTTCTCTATTAGCAGAACTATTTATGGACACACAGAAAACTGACATAATGGGCTGGGATGATGGGAAGGTAATAAAGCAGGAACAGACAAAAATTATGGGAGAAGGGAGTGTTTCCAGGGAGGAAGCATGCACAATAACAAGACGCTATGAATTGGCTGAAAGGAGGCGTGGCTGCTTCAGGGGGCTCTCAGAGAAGGTTCAGAGGGCCTTGGCCTGGCTGTGATCTTTCTTCAAGGCAGGCTGATCATACTACTCTCCAAAACTGCACTGCTATCTGTGATCAGCAGTCAGTGTGCATTTGTGTGTCAGTCTGAAGTTTAGATTGGAGACACTCTGAAAGGCACGCTCTTTGTTTTTTCCTGAAGCTTTCAGGTGAAGGGCACCATTCCCACACTGAAACAGCCACTTCTGACTCCATAGGGCTGTACATGTTTCACTGGTTTGTGTATTCTTCTTTGGTGGTTTTGCTAAGCATTATGGGCTAAGGAAGGAAGGGTCCAGAAATAGGTGCTTAGCAACTCCAAAAGGTTCAAAGGCTCATGGAGAAAATGCAAGTCCTTAGTTTAGACTCTGTAAGGAGCAATACCCCATCAGGTATGATAGATAATTCTTTGTTTCCTGAAACTGTAGGTGTCTGTGTATGTTTATGGTTTTTACCCCAATGTAAGTCAGGCTGTGCAGAGCTATTTGAAGTTAACATTAACAATCTTTGTTCTCAACTCTCAGTAAATCTAGGAACGCTTCTGAAAGAAAAAGTAACAAATAAATGTTCTTTCTAGTGAATGGAACAGTCTAGGAGAAAAGATGAAAAGCCATTGTCTAGACTCTGGGACATGGCCAGTTTCTTGTAATAGATCAAGGGAAAAGTTTGTTCTCAGGCTCCTAGAACTGTGATAAAAACAGGCTAAGTCAGTAAGTCTCTAACACTTATCTTTAACATTTCAAATGTGGGACAAAATATTTATTTAAAAGATAAAAAAACATTTAAGCCTTGAAAGATGGTTTTGTAGCAGTCAGAGATGGAAATGTTTAAATCATCTTTCTTCCTATACTGTATTTATAAGCTACAAAAGCTGCTCCTTAAGGAGCATGTATCTGCGACAGGCTTGCAGGCCTCATTCAGTTCTGCATTTTTCTGCCTTTGTACCATTTTCTGCTGTCACTGAATTTTTTTCCTTTGTTCAAAAATAAGGGTAACATGTTTTGTTCTGTTAAGAAGAATGGACCCTCTTACAGTCTAGGGGAGATCAATCTCACAGTGAAGAGAAATGAAATACAAATTAACAGATAATAGTGCCCGCTATTATTCTCAAATTTGTTTATTTATTTGCAAGCATGTGTATGTGTATATGTTAATGCCATATGTGCCAGAGCACACAAACAGAGCAGAGATATCAGATCCCTGGAGTTGGGGTTATAGACAGTTGTGAGTTAGGAATCAAACGCAAATCCTCTGTGAGAGCAATACCTGCCCTTAGCTGCTGAAATAATACAGTCCCCTGTATTATTTTTGTAAACTAATACCAATATAATTTTTTAAAGAAAACGTAAGTATTTTGTTTCCTTCAGAAAATTTAATGCTTTTATTTTAAAATCTTAATCTTAATTTTTTAAAGATCTTTATTATATGCTAGAGAGATTGCTCAGCCATTAAGAGTGCTTACTACTCTTACAGAGGACTCAAGGTCAGTTCCTAGCAGCAATATGAGATAGTTCACGACTCCCTATAACTTTAACTCGATAAGGCCTTCTTCTGGTCCCTGTGGGCATCCACACATATGGGTACATATAAACATACACATTCATGCACATACAAAAACCCCTGAAAGTTTTTATTATCCTACCCATAGGAAGATTCACTATATCCAACATTGGCGGGTTATTTCAGTAGCATTACGGGGTTGACGATGATGGATATGCATGAACCCTTCCTTAGAGAAACTTGGTGAGCCCATAAGTGAAACAGGCAACTTTAGGAGCAAACTAATATCAACACACCTCAGAAGCGTCTTGTCTTTTCCATCTGAGAACTGGTGAGGAAATCTGCGCATGCCCAGAGTTGTTCCTGTCGGCCATCTTTGACCCAGTCAGTATGTGCCCCAAAGTGTTCCTCCCCTTCGTTCTAACCTTTCAAACACATGCTCCGTAGCCTTGAACCAAGCACAGACCACAATGTATCCATTGCCTTTCATTCTTGGACTATGACTTTCAACTGAACGTGCTTGGGAATAATAGTCTTTAACTCTGCAAGCTTAGGAATGTGCAAAGTCTTTTGGTGTTTTTCTACATAAATATTTATGGGCTCCCTTCATAAAACCTCCATACTTCGCATGTTGAAGGACAAACACTGCTTTGAAATACCTTCATTCTCTCCTTATCCGCCGCAAGGATAAGCCTATCTCTGTTCATAAAGGAAACAATAAAAAAAACCTTTATGGGTCTGCAGGTATGAACTTAGATTTACTGTACCCCACACTAACACATAGATTTCGTCTTTTAAGGCTGCGGGAAGTACATGTGTCTTGTCTGGAGAACTGCTTATAACGATCTGTGTCAACATCTGCTCCTGCAGTTAGGAAAGATCCCTGCCCCCTTCCTTGAACACTATTAGTGTTTATTGCCATCTGTAATCATTAGAAACTTAAATCCACAATTACAGAGATAATAATAAAGAACCGCTATCCTCCTGATTTCCAAAACATGTCCCTGTGTAACATAAGGTATTTTATGGGATACACGTGGCTCAAGCCTATGCTCTAAGAAATGGCGTAAAATTTATATGTAACCACACGAAAATGGAATTTTTATAGAGAACCTGTTCTTGTAAGGGTGAGTGTCTTAAGTTTAACTCCTCCTCTGTCTGCCATATGGATAGCAGATTGAGTCCAAAACAAATGTTTTAGCTGCCTGGTAATCCTGCAGTGACCATCAGGGAGAACGCTGTTGCTGGGGTAATGACTTTGGCATTTGACCTGTCACTTTCAGAGTTTGAACGGAATATGGTTCTGGTGGTATTCTCCCCAGAGTGGGATCATTCCGTTTTGTGGTAAATTGCCACCACTGCTCTCTCTCTCCCTCTCTCTCTCTCTCTCTCTCTCTCTCTCTCTCTGTGTGTGTGTGTGTGTATGTGTGTTGGGAATCCATTTCAAAGGGGATGTTGTTGAGCTGGTAGAAAACCCTTGACCATAGAAGAGGGTAGAGCAATGGCTTTCTGAAGCTAAGACTTCTCTTTAGAGCCCATTGTGATCACTTTTCACAGTGCTGTCAGCAAATGGACATTTTTTTGAGGATGCTATGTAGGTGAGAGAACATGTAAACACAGACATCCAGACACACAGATAGAGATGCACACACACATACATAAAGCACACACACACGCACACGCGCGTACGTGTGCACATACATCCTTGCTCTGCTATGTTGTATTATCCCCTCTCTTTCAGAATTATGGCTTGACTTAATTAGTGGAACTCAGGGTTGAATTCGGGTAGTTCAATGGACTTAGATAATTTCCTGTCCTTACTGTCGATGATATTATAATTTTTCAGGGAGATAAAAGCAGTTCACAGATTATTAATTTATCCTGAAGGACAGCAATATGTACTGTAACAATATCCCCCAGGTGACTGAAAAGCACCGTGGAGTGAGAGAAGCTATGCCTCAGCTGTGGAGCATGGACTGAGCATCATCATCATCATCTCTGTTCAAAGATGCTGATGACTAGAGGACTGGATGGCAGTGGAAATGGAGATATCAGTCTGGGAGCATGCAAGAGGAAGAGAGAAGGGATCTGCTGAGAGGGGAGCAGGGGAGAAAGCAGAGGAGAGGAGAGGTGGGCAGGAGATTTCTATTGAGACACTGGGAGTGAAGAAACTGGAAGACGAGACGAGCCTCCTCTCCAGTGTTCTAGAATGCAAACCTTGGATTCATTTGCATGTGATCGGTAAGATTCTCTGACACCAGTTTGGAGCCTGTACCTTCCGAAGGCACATGTGAGCAGTGCTTACTATGGCCAATCTAAAAATAAGGATTGGACATAGATTACCTGGCAAGGTTTAAAGTAAAACCTTCTGGAAAGCCGTTCAGTGACTTTTGGTTTACTATTTTCATTTTGGGAAAATGCACTAAACAAAGGAAACTTTTAGTACACTTGATCCTAGCTGTGGTTTTAAGCCACCATAACATGAAAACAGCCCAAAGTATCAACACTAGAAGACAGGACCGATGTATGGCACACTCGTACACACAATTGTAATTGAGATTTCCCAGGAAAGAGAAATGCTAAAGGAAAATCTTTAAAGTGTAAGAAAGGGTAAAATCAACACTGAATAACCAACAATTTTTAAAAAGTCATTACTATGTAAAATAATGATACAAAATTAACCCAAAAATAGTAAAGAGACTAGTGGCCGTCTTTGGGATTTGACGTTCTTGTTGTTGTTGTTTCTTTCTTTCTTTCTTTCTTTCTTTCTTTCTTTCTTTCTTCCTTCCTTCCTTCCTTTCTTCCTTTTTGCTACTTCTTTTCAGGATTTCCATGTTGATCAAGATTTTTATGGTCAGAGGGAAGTTACTTTATGTGTTCAGTACAAATTAAAGACACTATCTAGACAATCTTTTCCTAGCAATGGTGCTTGACATGACAGGCCCTCAGAGAGAGTCATTTGGTGCTATCTCTCCTCATGTGTAAGCTAGTATCCTATAGCTGGGTGACAAATGGAAGAGGGGTACCAGGAAACCGGCTCTGCTTAGCATGTTGGCTTTGCTCCAGGTACAGCATCCCTAGAGGAGCTGGAAGCCATCAGTGAGCATGATCTTGAATGTGAACAGAAAGCCACTGGCTTCTATGTGTCGGCTCCATGTCAGAGATACATCCCTCAGGAGCTATCCCAGGAAGTGGGAGGTGGCTGCCACCGTCCAGAAGGGAAAGGGTGAGAGCTCAGATCAGCAATGGAAAAGCTTTTTACTGAGGAGCTGAACCAAAAGAATTTGTCAATAGTTCAGTTGTAGAGAATTTTAGAGGAATAAATAGATAGATTAAATTTAAAGGGTGAAGCCTAGGATGTTATCCTGAACATTCGAGGTTTGTTAATTCTGCAGTTAGTGTTGCTTGCTGAGCTGTAAATGTGGGAGAAAGACAGGTTTGCAAGGACAAGGGCTTAGGAGTCTGACTTAGTCATGTTGGCTCTTAAACAGGCTTTTGATGTATCAACCCAGGATCTAGAAGAAAGCCAGGGCAGGAAGTACCCAGGAAACTATCAGCAAAGTGATATTTTCTATAACCCTGGTGATGATATCTCTGAGAGTCAGCATGGAGAGAGACTAATCTTAGGTTACCTTAGCACCTCTAGGGTGGGATGAGAAGGAAGACCTTATCCAGCAGAGAGGGAAGGAACCGTCAGCAAGAAAGGAAAGGCCAGGGGTGTGTCCAACTGAAGAAGCAAAGGAGAGAGAGCTCAGCTGAAAGAGGGAGAAAGGTGCAAGGAACCAGCCACATACTTTGCAGTGATGAGGTCACTGGTGACCTGGATAAACCATTTCAAAGAAGGCAGGGGAGGATGAAAGGCTGATCCATTCCTCTTGCTCAGAAGAGAATGTGGAAACTCAAAACCCGACTAAATAGTATGACACAGAAAAAGAACCAAAGAAGACCTCTTCTGTCCAAAGTCTACACATTTATAGATTCTAGTTCCACTCTTTAGTGGCCATATCTTCAGGTTCCTAGACTCAGGTCATTGTCCAACATACCTGAACAAGATGTCTACATGAGCTCCGCATTTGTAGACACCTGCATGGTGTGGCATAATGATGGCAGGCCACCACAGTGTCTCCATCTAAGTAATCCTACCTACCCCTCATCACCCACTTGCTCATCAGGGAGGGCTGCCTTCTGAGATGCTTCCAGATGATACAGAAAGAAGATGGGTGTTATTGGGCATTCCATCCCCTACACTGAAGGAATGCTAGGATGAAAAAGACCCCACATAACAGCCACACTGTCTTAGGAAGGGTTATTGCTGCCACCAAAAAGCAAGTTGGGGAGGAAAGTGTTTAATTGGCTTATACTTCCAGATCATAGTTCATCGTTGGAGGAAATCAGGACAGGAACTCAAACAAACAGGGCAGGAACTTGAAGGCAGGAGCTGATGCAGAGACCATGGAGGGGTGCTGTTTACTGGCTTATTCCCCAATGCTTATTCAGCCTGATTTCTTATAGAACCCAGGACCACAAGCCCAGGAGTGGAACCACCCACAATGGGCTGGGCCTTCCCACATCACTAATTAAGAAAATGCCTTCCAGCTGGATCTTATGGAGGTATTTTCTCAAAGAAGGGTCCCTCCTTTCAGACAACTCTAGTTTGTGTGTCAAGTTGACATAAGACAAGCCAGAACACACACCTTATACCCCATGTGGTCTGACCAAGTGGGCTGGGTACTTAGTCTATGATGGAGACACCTTTAGAACACCTAAGATACCCAGTGTACCTGGAGTACAATAGACAGTAAGAGTTCCAGAGAAATGCAGGTTCTAAGCTAGTGTTTCAGATCACCTCTTCACCTGCTGTGATGGATTCCAGAACCCCTGCTCCTCCCCCCAAACTTGTAGATACTTCAGAGCTTGGCTAGAGGCTCCTGAAGAAGATTGCCTCATTTGGCTTTCTGTTACTCTAACAGATACCTGTGATAACTGACTAGAGAAAAGCTTCACTTGATTTCAGAGCTTTATGGGTGTCAGCCCATGGTTAGTTGGCCTTGTTGCTTTGGATGTGATAGATGGTACAAATGGCCAGAACCCATGGCAGAGAAAAACCACTTATCACATAGAAAGGGGGAAAAAGTGAGAGAGAGGCAGAGGAGAGAGACAGGGCTCCACAGTGTTCCTCAAGAGCATCTCTGGTGACCTAGTGACTTCCCACTCTGTCCTATATCTTAATGTCTTCACTAACCCCTAATAGTGCCAACCTGGGACCAACTCGTTAACACATAGACCTTTTGGTCATTACAGATCCAGATCCAAACCATAGCAAAGTGGGTAAGGGTGGGGTGGGACAAGGCCAGAGAAAAGATGGAAGGTGTGGGCTGCACGGAGCGTGCTCATAATGAGAGAGCTCCCAGGACCTGAAAATAGGGAACTCTCTAAAGAGGAGCTTTAAGGGGGGAGTTCGGCTCCAATTGTCCCAGGGTGGTCCTTCCCTGCCACTGCTGCAAGCCTGCCTCTGGAGTTATTCTGCTTTCCTGCATCTGAGAATCAAGACAGTCCAACAGCTTCCAGAACTTTCTGGTTCTTAAGACAAGCATGTGGCATTTCTGACATTCTTAAAGAATTTTTTCGTTGCAAGAGGCAAAAGGTCAATAGTTGAAAGCCCTCTTGTAAAACTGACTGTGCTATACAGTGGGGGAAAAGGTCAGACAACAGCTAACACTTCAATTTCCATTATAAACAAATGAGAAAAAATAGAAGGAAATTACCCAGGGATTAACCGCAATCCTCTTATTTCTAGGAGTGATGGCATTTTCTGGGTTTTCTTATTCTCTTGATCTTCTAGAATGTGTATCTATCATTTCTTTGTTTGTTTTTGTTTTGTTTTGTTTTTTTATATAAGTTAAATGGTACCATTAAAGATTTCCTCACAGTTTGATTCTTTTTATCTATCTACTATCTATATGCCTTGATAAACTGTATGCCATGGGCAGCTCCTGAGGGTCTTAAGTGCTGTAATAGGCAACCCAGAATGAGTATGAACTACACTCTGCTATGAAGAATAGAAAGTAAGAGACTGGAGCTGCTGCACAGGCAGCAGCAGACTCGGAGACACCACTGCCCAGGATAGCCAAGCCTGCCTCTCCCCCTTCCTCTGTACCCCCTCTTCCATCCCCTTTCCCCATCCCTTCCCCCCTCTACCCCTCCCCCTAGCTCTTTGTCCATGTCTTATTCCCAGCAGCATGATGGGGGCATGTACTGGCTGATGTAGAAGGAAGTCCTGGGGCCATTTTCAGTAGTGACATCACAGTCAGAACTTGTGTGGAATTTCTCATTGTACATTCCAGCAGCCTGTAAGGTAGATGAGAAGGATGCTTCTGCTTCTCAGTTAGCTGTAAGAAAGCTGACATCCGAGGGGTAGCGCCTACTGTAAATTCAAAGCAGAGGTCAATGTCCTGACTCCTTGTAGGTTTATGATAATCGGTGATGGGTTGTTTAATTCATCAACTCCATGTTGAAACCAAATTTTATATAGGAAAACATACATAGATACAAAAAAAAAAGTTAAGTTGAACAAATTGAGGCAGAAGTAAGGAATAAGGATTCCTTCTTTCTTGGAGGAGTTGGGTGATGGACTCTTTGCTTGCAGATGCTTCAAGGAGCAAAGATGGAACCTATTGGTTAAAGCAGCCTCTACTGGAAGGAATCAAAAGAGTAAAGGGTTAGGACAAAACAGCAAAGATAGGGGGCTTCAGACAAGTATAGTGGCAGTGTCACCCAGAGGAAGCTTAGGCCAAGTTCAGCACTGTCAAACATTTTGGAGAGGTGGAAGAGGGTAAGGACCAAATAAGATGTGAACTTGGAATAAAAACAGGCCAGTGTAAGGCGCCAGTAAGGCATGGTAAGGTGCCAGTGTAAGGTGCCAGTGTAAGGCACCAGTAAGGCATTGTAAGGTGCCAGTGTAAGGTGGCCAGTGAAAGGAGACATTGCTTCGTGGTTAAAAACACTGCCTGCTCTTCTAGAAAAACCCAGGTTTGATTCTGAGCACACACATGATAGCTCACAACCACCCGTAACTCCAGTCCAAGGGGACCCAACACTTTCCTCTGACCTCTGCAGGCACCAGGCACACACATGGTACATACACACACGTGCATGCAAAACATTCATACACATAAAATTAAATTGAAACTTTTAACAGAGGTCACTGTGAGTTCTAGAGTTGTCTAGAATGGAAGGACACTCTGCTTAAGGAAGTGATGCCTAGGAGTGTATGGATTTTCCTGTTCTGTATATTGGGTTCTTTTTTTCTGTACATGTTTTCCTTGGAAAAGGAAGAAAAACAATTAGCTCAGTTAACGGGCATTAGAAGCGTATGGCCAAGCATAGGGAATAATAAGGAGAAAACTCAAGAAGAATAGTGTTTGAGCTGCTTAAAGGGAGTGAATGGGGAGATGAGAGAGTAACCATCCTGACACAACCTAGAATCACCTGGAAAGAGAGTCTCAATGAGAATTAGTAGATCAGGTGGACCTTCGGACATGTTTGTGTGTGAAGGGTGAGGTGGGGTGGTTGTCCATTGAGTTAATTGGGATGGGAAGCCCTGCCCACTGTGAGTGGTACCATCCTGTAGGCATCTGTAAGATCCTGAACCACAAGAGAGTAGAGAAAGAGAGTTGAGCACACACATACGCTGCTTGATCTTTGTTTCTTAACTACAGATATAATGTGGCCGCTTGTCTTGAGTTCCTCTCTCTGTGATTTCTCCACAGTGATGGACTGGAGCCATAATAATCTTGAGCTATATAAACCTTTCTCTCCTCTAAGCTGCTTTGGTGGGGCGAGTATTTTATCCCAGCAACAGAAACACAACTAAGAGTATATGCAAATTTCTGTATTTTCAGAACCCCGAGAGAGCCCTTCCTCTGAAAGGGCGTGTGAAAATAGAGGCGTTGTTGAGGCAAAGTCCAGAGAGTGCAGCTGAGAGCAGCACCTTCTCTTAGCTCAGAAGAGACCACGTTCATGGAAGGCAAGAACATAAGAGAAGACAGGCAGGTACTGAGGATCCAGCTTCTTCCATGTGTTAGGAACATTGGATTTATCCACTTGGGTTACCATTGAAGAGATCATGGTTTGGTAGCTCCAGCAAGAGAAATTTACTTCTCATAGTTCAGGATGGTGGCAGACTAAGACCAGGAGACCAGCATGGTCAGCTTCCAGTGAAGGTCTCTTCTTGTCTATTTCACTCTGACCTCTAGGGACACAGGCAGGGGCAGGAGGGGTGGATGTGAGCATTTATGCTCCAATGTCTCTTCCTTTCTTATGAGATCATTAATCCAATCAATTGAGGCTCCATCATTGTGACCTATTCACCTCCCAGATTTGTCTCCATCTCTAAATACTTACAGACAAATCTACAACAGACCTCTATCTATCTATCTACCTACCTATCTATCTATCTATCATCTATATTTTATGTGCAATTTCCAAAGCTTGTCATTGGTCATGGGAACTACTACCTCTTTCATAGTATATCTGGAATCTGAGGTGGAAAGAGGCAATTCATAAGAGCTCAAGAGTTGATCCCCAAGCTTTGATTTTATTATTATTTTTTGTATAGTTAAATTGTTATGTATTGAGTCCCACACATGTGCTGAGACCCTGGGTTCTTTAGCTTTTACAAGCTATCAGTTTCTTAACTCTCATATTAGTCTGGTGACTTCCCAACCTGTTTCCTTCTGTCTGTGACTCTGTCTGCATAGCATTTGGCTTATCAACCACTGCCAATCCTCCAGCTGGCCTCCATAGTCCCCAGTCCTGAGTGTAAATTGCTGCTGTTGCCTAGACACCAGGGAGAGAGAGAGAGCTCAGTGAGCTTGTCCAAGGCTATCTCTAAGGCTCTAAAGCCTGAGAGTGCGAGAAGGTCAAAAGCCAAGGGCAGCTCCACAGAAAGGGAAAAAGATGTTGCTGAGAACAGTATCTGGAATGGCCTTTGCTCTTAAGTTCTAACAAAGAAAGCAGGAGTGAACCTAACATGGTGGCTAATGCTTGTAATGTCCAGCACTCAGAGGCAGGAGGATTGCTGTGAATTCAGGACCAACCAAGGCTAGGTAGTGAGTGAGTTCCTATCACCCCGAGCTATAGCTTTTGACCTTGCCTTTAAAGAAAAGGAAAAGAAAAAACCAGAGGAAGAAGACGTGGCTCAGCAGGCAAAGGTGCTTGCCAGCAACCCTGATGACCTGAGTTCGAGTCCTGGAACTTACATGGTAGAAGGACAGAATTGATTCCTTTAAGGAATCCTCTGACTCCTCTGACTGTATACACACACACACACACACACACACACACACACACACACACATACAATTGATTGGTTGATTGACTGAGCACACATGCACGCACGCATGCAAACAAACAATTGCTTAGTTGATTGATTGATTGATTGATTAAAAACAAAGAAGTCAGTCAGTGTTTGGGGTGTATGTGGTGGGTAGGATCTATGAGGAGGCTGACTTCAGATGCAGAGGTCACAAATGCAGGCCAGCATCACCATGACGTAAGCCAGTGCAGGGCTCTGAGTCACCTTGACTCTTGGAACTCACCCAGGGAGCTGGCTGAACTGTACATGCTGCTTCTCTCTGGCCGTGGCCAGGGCTGATCTCTATGTCCTGCCAGCTCCCAAGGAATGCTAGTGATACCTGTGGTTGGGTGCCTCTGTGAGTACTCAGGCTCTGTGGGGCAGACCCAGACCTGGGCTGTGAGAGAGGATGACAGCCTCAGAGTGCGTTTAGGAGTTGTCTTCGGGTTACTATTGCTATGACGAAACACCATGGCCAAAGAGACTCGGGAAGGTAGGGGTTTATTCAGCTTACGTTACCACATCACAGTTCATCATCAAAGGAAATCAGGATAGGAACTCAAGCAAGGGAAGACCCTGGAGGCAAGAGCTGGTGTAAAAGCTGTGAAGGAGGGCTGCTTACCATGCTGTTCTTGGCTTGCTTAGTCTGGTTTTTTTCAATAGAACCCAAGGTTACCAGCCCAGGCATGGCCCTACCCATAATGGGCTGGGCCTTTCTCTATCAGTCACTGATTAAGAAACTGTTCCAAAGACTTGCCCACAGCCTGATCATATGAAGGCATTTTCTCAATAGAGGTTCCCTCCTCTCTGATAACTCTAGCTTATATAAAGTTGACCTAAAACTAGCCAGTACAGGTGTCTCCAAGTCAAAGCTTAAGCCAATCAGGAAGGATGGCTAGAAGCCAGGCATTGTGAGGCTGAGGCAGGAAAACGACCATATCTGAGTTTGAAGCTAGCCTAGGCTATAGCATGAGCTACACTGTTCCCGTTTCTGACTGAAAAGCACGGGTAGAGTTGGGATGAAGAAATCTTCAAGTATGTGAGGTCAGCAAGAGCCCTTCCCTGGGGACTGGCAACAGCACACACATATCTGGTGTGGAAGTTGGAAGAAAATCCTAATGTCAGAGTTCTTCACCACAGCTATGGTTTATTTCTTTTTCTAAATGTTTCACGGTGCAGCTTATTGACTTTAGTTGGCTTCTGCATTGAACCTCCATTATTTTGCTGAATAGTAACACTTCTGTCGAGGGAGAGTCAATTTGGGAGTATAAAGAGTGTATTATTTGCTGGCGAGCAACTGATGCATGCTGGAAAAATACTGGCTACAAATGCCCTGAACTTTAAACCACTTGGCTTTCTGTGTCCAGATGTTAAGCTTTGCTTTTCAAAGCAGTGGTTTTTGCCTGTATATGTGTGTATATAAAACACAAAGAATATTGGTGCTGAAATTAATTTAAATGTCAGTCCAATGCTTTCACTTGGAACATCTAGGCACAAGAACACTGAAAACCTTGGGCTTATGTTTAAAGGTAGTATTGGAACTTCTGAAATCAAAAGTATGAACATAGCCACACCATCACATTGTCTCCACTGGGCGAAGACGTTCTGGGCTTAAGAAGAAGACTGAATTTAGCTTTTCCATGGTTGCCATTTGTTGGAGACACAAGTAGTAGGAACTTCAGTAATGGGGAAAAAACCAACTTTCTTCATTCTTATAATTGCTTATAAGCCTGTCATTATTACAAAATAAGAGTCATTTATTTGTGCATAATATATACATAGCTAATGCTGTCTCCTCATTTGGACTGGCAGCAAGACTTCCAATAGTCCCAACTGTACACCTATTTAGTAAAGATATTTGTTTCACAAGAGAGTGGATGAGACCCCCTGACTGACTGTTGAACAATGGAACAAAGAGCAAGGATGGCAGCAGATATGATCATATGTGAGTTGCCTACAGTCCACAGGTCCAGATCTTGTGAATAAATTTACTAAGCCAACAGAATCACAAGAGGCTCCTGCTAAGCAAGAGAAAATAATGTTCAGAAGAGTCAACTGATTAAGGACCCAGGACCCATTGATCCTGTAAAGCCTGAAGTCATCTCCTTGACTATACAAAGCTCCCTGGCCTCTGTGCCATGAACCATTGTTCATGGTTCTATAATGCACTTCCACGTCTGGTGAGACAGGCAAGATTCTTGCTCATACATGTCAGTCCAACATGTTTGAGTATCGCCGTGTGAATGGCATTTGGGGAATACCCGAAGGTAAAATTTATAACACTTTTCTCTAGCATCCAGAGTAGAATAAAGGACCTAGATCAAATGCCCCCCTCTACAACCCAAAGCAGAAATATGGAAGGAGTTGTCTGTGATACAGAATAAGAATAAAAAGCTTGTAGATGGGTTGGGGAGAATGGCTTAGTCAGTAAAATGCTTTCCTTGGCAGCAGGATCCTAGTTCAGCCCCTTAGAACTTATGTTTGGGGAGGGGCAGATATAACGGCACTCGCCTGTAATCCTAGTTCTGGGAAGGGAGAGCAGGACCGCTCCCTGGGGCTTGCCGTCCAGCCACCAAAGCCAAATCTACAAGCCCCAGGCCAGGGTGAGACACTGCCTCTAAAAATAAGGTGATAACACGCAGGGGTTACCTGTGGCCTCCACACATACAAATATGTATATGCGCGTGCAAGCAAGCATGCATGCACATTCACACGGACATACAGAAGCAGAAGGAAAAGAGAGAGAATAAAAAAAATATGTAGAAAGTGAACAGAGGCCGGACAGTGGTGGCGCACGCCTTTAATCCCAGCACTTGGGAGGCAGAGACAGGCAGATTTCTGAGTTCGAGGCCAGCCTGGTCTACAGAGTGAGTTCCAGGACAGTCAGGGCTATACAGAGAAACCCTGTCTCAAACAAACAAACAAACAAACAAACAAAACAAAAAAAACAAAAACAAAAAAAAGAAAAAGAAAGAAAGTGTACAGTGAGCAAGACAACAAAGGAAGTCACCAATGACTAAGGAGCGATTACATCCTCTGCTTCCTAAGCCCCCCTCTAAGAGAGCCATGATACGGATCACAGAGGAGGAGCTAGGCGTTTTGCAGAGGGGGCAGGGTTTAGAGATGAAGAAGCTCCTTTGCGTATGTCCAGAACCACCTTGGTTTCCCCGCTCCAGCCATTGCTGTCAGCTCTACCAAGAGTCCTACTTCTCAACCTTGGCAGAGACCTGCTTGGGCATAAGACACACCCACGGGTGTCCCTGGGCTATCCTTATTTAATAAAAGGCCCCTGACCTTATTACTTGCAAGTTCATTGAATGTTTCTATCTTCAGAGCTACTGGGGAAGCAGAGTGCTACACACATGTTGTGCAAGAGTGCCCGCTCCAACCCCTCTGGATGAAGTGGTGGACACTCTTAGAGGGGCAGAGTAACCTATTTTCTGCCATTTGTCAGGTACTATACTGAGCCAAAGGACAAGGTGGCCACCCTGTTGGAAGCCCAAGTCAGGCCCTTGCAGGTAGCTGAGGGTGGGGTGGGAAGGTGCATAGATTCTTGGATGAAATCACATTAGATGAAGTTTCAAAGGATTCGAGGGAAAGTGATTTAAAATCTGTTCGATGAAGTTATAAATCCTTGTCGGTCACAAATACACCAATGGCCTAGGTGTCAGTCCCTTCCTATGCTACTCTAGTAGTTCCCAGTCCTCAAAACAGCAGCCTCCCTCTTCTTGACGCTCTGAAAGGCTGAACCCAGGGCTTAGAGTGATTCAGGGCTTCCTCAGAGGACCAGTTTGAGGAAACTAGAGATTCAGCAGCCTAAGTGGGATACAACCTAGTCTACTACGTCTTGTTTGTTATTATTTTGAGGATGCTTTGTAAAGTATGTGAGTGTGTATGATGGTTGTGTCGGGAGTTAGAGGGGGAAGTCTTAGAGCATTTAACTCTCTACCCGGAGAGAATTCCTTAAGGCAGTTTGCTTTTCTATCCTTCCAGATGTTTCCCTACGGGCACATCTCCCCTCACCCCCGAAAATCAGTTTCCATACCACCCACAGCCTGCCTTTTACAATTAATACACGACGATGAGCACACTGAATGTGTCTCAGAGTCTCTGTCTTGCAGCTAGTTCCAAGTGGCTGTTTCGTCTTGGCACCCGGGGTACTTTGTGATCCCTGTCTCTCCATGTGTCATCTGTGGAGAGACAGGAGAGAACTGAGAGCCATCCTTTTTATTCTCTTCCAAGTGAGTGATGGGGACAGTGGAAATACTAGTGATCAGAACACAAGGTGGGGATTGTTAAGGAATAACTTACCTTCAAGTTCTAATTTAAGGAGTACTTTATCACTCTACATATTATGCATATCACCATATATGGGTTTATAGGGGTAGGCAGGTGGAAGTCAGAGGTCAATAACAGCCATCTTCCTCCATTGCCTCTCTGCCTTAGTTTTTGAGACAGCGTCTCCCATTGAACCTGGAGCTCACCCAGTTTGGCCACATTTGTTGGCCGGCGAGCTTTTGGGAGCCTCCTGTTTACACCACCCATTCCCAGGACTGGGACTGCAGGTGTTGCCTGCCAATCCTGGCTTTTATGTGTGTGTAAGTTCTGGGAGATGAAGTTTAGGTCCTTGTGTTTGTACCAAACGTACTGGCTGAGTCCTTTCCTTTGTCCCTAGGCATTGGTTTTATTTACTTTAAAAAGCTTCAGGAGAACCTGGCTGAGTTAGAAGTTAGAGCATATCGGGCTAAATGTCCCATACACTTCTATTATGGATTCATTTGAATTCTTTTTTTTTTTTTTCTAACCCAGTTGGAATTTTGTTGAAAGCCTTTTCCTCTTTGGAGTTTTCAGCTCCTCTGTGAAAATACTATCCAACACCTTTTGTGGGGTCTGCATGCTGTTATTAAGCTAAAAGGTAGGCTCTGTATCTGGAACAGTTGGATAATATCTTCCTTAAAGAGTCAAATTCAGTTCAGCAGTTTTGAATGATGGCCCTGGACCAGGGATCTGAAGCCAAGCGGTGGCTTCTTGTTTTGAGGCATTCCAGTTGTAATCAAAGAGGCAACTGTGGAAGGAAGCATCCTGCTCATCCTTGCTGGGGCTTCATCTTGAAGGTCAAGACTCAGCCAAGTGGAGAAGGCAAGAAGATACTAAGAGAAGCACACCACATCAGGCAAAGGCAGGAGTGGGATGAAGCCCAAGGGACAGTTGCAAGCCAGCACAGCAGACAGGTCAGCAGTGCAGGAGGAAGGGCCTGGGGCTTCAGGAGTCATGAGTGCAGCTGGCCAGGATCAGGTAGACTAGGGCTTTGCCCTAGGCAGTGACTAGCCAGGAGCATGGCCTGCAGCTGCTCTCCAGTCCCTGGAGATCCTTGATTGAAAGCTTTAGTTCAAGCTACAGACTGAGGGTGGGAGCCTCAAGATTCAGGAGCAGAGCCAGGTATGATGGGTGCTGAGGAAGGCGAAGATCCACAATTACCATCGAGGAGATGTGGTCACATTAGGGACACCGGTAATAGCCTTCCAGCGGCAGGCCTCGAGGGAGAGTGCGGGTCATGGAGGAGTGGCCATCAGAGCTACTGATTAGGAAGTCATGTGTGTAGGCTAGAGCAAAAAGTCAAGGAAAGGGAGAAAATGAATAAATGGAAGAATATAATATGTGGCTGCCTGCCCCACTTCTCAGTCCTCACCCCCATTCCCCAAGCCTGGAGGGAAAGAAGAGAGCCGAGAGTCAATGCTGTGGCTCCCATAGTTCCAGCTGTCAGGAAACTGAGTCAAGAAGATGGCTTGAGGGCTGCCAGGGAGAGCTTGAGACAAGCCCTGAGAGCTCGTCCAAAGAATTGAGAAGGAACGGGAGAGAGGGTGGGGAGGAAGAACAGGGAAGACAGAGGTGGGTGCACACACGGAAAGTTCAGGAAGGTGAGTTTCCTGCCACTGGCTTTGCTTTCCTCAGCAGGGCAAGAGGTTCTGAGAATAAAAGGGATGGAGGGTTTGAGAGAAGTGGAAGCTGTGCCTGCTGCAGAGACAAAGCCTAGAAAGGGGGTGGGGATATGGATAACAGCGCAAGAGTTGTTCAGTTAAGCACCCAATAGTAAAAATCAACGGCAGCGACAACACATTAGCAGAGATTGTTGCAGAATTTTAAGAACAGGGCTGAGATTGGTGACCTGGGTTTGTCATGGTGATTTCCTTCTGCGTATGTGGTTGGTCTAGAGTCTTCTTCAGCTGCTGAGATCCATAAGTTAAATCAGAGAAGCAGACGGTGGCTCAGCATTGTCTTTTGACATTCATTTGTATTGGACTCTTATGGACTATTACAAACATACAAAGATGGAAAGAAGCGGGGGGACATTATTGAGACTAGTGCCTGGGGCTTTCAAAGCTAGGTCAAGTGGGAAATGAGAAATGGCGAATTAGCCAAGAAAGGTATAGCCCACTAGAGCAAAGGGAGGTGAAGAATGAGAGGGGGGTTGGTGAGATGACTCAGCTGAAAAGAAACTTGCCACACAAGCATGAGAGCAAAGTTCAGATGCCTATCACCCATATATATGCCAGGTGGGTGTGGTGGCCTGCTTGTCATTTTAATACTGCAGAGACAGAAGCAACAGAGCTAACAGCAAACAAGCTAGCCCATCTAGGTATATTGACAAGCTCTGAGATTAACTGAGAGACCCTGACTCAAAGATTAAAGTGGTGAACAGTTAAAAAAGACTCCTGACCCAGTCTCCAGCTCACGTGAACACACACATGAGCCCCGTCACATGTGAGCATGCATACACGCAAGCATGTACACCATACACACAGATGAAGAAAAGAAGGAAGGAGTAAGAGCAAACATGATAGATGACAGAGAAAGATGTTAGTAAGTGGCCCTGTCAGGTTTTATAATAGCCATAAAAAATGCCATAAGATATAAATATTCTCATTTCTAAGTTATAATACTCATTTACTACTAATTTTACATTTTTATCAGGTAAAATAAGAAGCTGTCTATCTAAGCTTCCAAAAGTAACAAAATTCAAATTTGAGGTACTATCTGTGAAATGATGAATGACATCACTGGAAATTTTTGATTGTATTACACCTGATACAGGTAGGCAAGACAGAAGTCCCCATAGCAGGAAAAAATCAAATCCCATGATCCCTTCCTTTTGAGATATAGATGCTGTTAGTTTTTCATGAATCATATGAACTCACTCAGGCAGAGGCCTACTGTGTATAAGTCACTGTGTTCTAAGTACGGGAACAATGAGGGAAGAGAGAAATGGCCCAGCCTTCAGGATGACAGCTTCTATCTTTTACCCAAACATCCCTGAGAGCAGAAGCCCTGTGGGTTTTGGATTTTCTTTTTTTAAAAATGGCATATATATAATGCTATATTTCAGAGATGGGACCCAAGCCTAGGCATCAAATCCATTTATACTGTGTATGTATGGTATAGACATGGCTTGAATGTGATTTTTGTGCAATATTTTTGTATGCTTGTGTTTCTGCTGACCTGTCACATGAAATGTGAAATTTTCCCCTTGTGGCATCATGCAGATGCTCAGTTTTGGATTTGTCATTTGGGTTAGAAGTGGTCTGTTTGCTAATGCTCATGGTAAGAATAACAATGACAAAACATGTGGCCTAGGGTGGCCAAGAACTTGATGGACTTAGTGACATTTTAAACAGTAGTTGGAGATGGAAAGGGTGACAAGTTCAAAGGGTGCATAGTACGATCTCACAAGCTATCTAGCACCGTAGCAAAGGCACATAGTATGACCTATAAAGCTATTTAGCAATATATCCAAGCTTTAAAAATTCAAGACAAGGAACAGCATTGGGAGAAAGCTTCAGAAACGAAAGTGATTTTAACTTACCACAAAGAATAAACCATTTTCCCCATCACTAGAGCAAATGGTTTACATTCAGGCATATGGAAAGATTTAACTTTCAATCCCCAACTCTAAGCCTACTTCTTGGAGAAACCCATAATGAAGTAATGAAACAATTGGACAATAAATCTTGATTTTTGTAGAGAATATAGAAAACGCTTGGAGGTATACCATCATTTCTTTGCTTTCTGGTTATTACAAACACCCGTGTCTTTGCCCATAGGCAGGCTGTGGTTTGTAACTGACTTCAGAGACTGGATGAAATTTGTTGAATATGTTCCTTCCAAGAACAGTTAGTAGCCTTGGGGGGAGTGGATGGGGATGCAAAAACTTAGAGCAATCCAGGTTTCAGGGCAGTTGAAGGACACTTCCCTGGAAAAATAACTAGGTCAAAATCCTGTCTGATCTGAGTATTCAGAGCAGTCACTGGAGGCCAAAGAGAATGAATCTGAGTGTGGGTGTGGCTCCTACCAGCCCTCCCACCGGAAAGTTCCAAATTCACACAAATGGTTTACATTGTTTTAGCAAACTTACTCCAGCACCTTCCAATTAGTTTGCTGGCGAGCCAGCACACTATGTCTTTCACTAGCTTTTCTTTTTAATTCCCCCCCCCCAACACCGCAGCTGTAGAAGCTGCAAATTTTGCTAAAAATATATATCAGTGAAGTGTCTTAACTCCCTGAAATAACTGAATGGGATTTTTAGTAGTTCATTCATTAAATTAACCAATGTGGAGTCCATGGACAGACATTGTAATCCTTCTGTTGTTCCTTAAAACTCCAGAAACTGTGGCTCAAGTATATGCAATTCATGGTTCAGCACATTCACAAACAAGTGCTTGCTTTGTCTTGTTTCATATTTTAAGCTTTTTTATTATATGTACTTATTTGTTTATTGATCTGTCTGTCTATCTATCTCTATCATCTGTCTGTCTATCATCTATCTCTACCATTGTCTGTCTGTCTGTCTATCATCTATCTCTACCATTGTCTGTCTGTCTGTCTATCATCTATCTCTACCATCTGTCTGTCTGTCTATCATCTATCTCTATCATCTGTCTGGCTATCTATCTCTCTATCTCTATCTATCTATCTATCTATCTATCTATCTATCTATCTATCTATCTATCTATAGTAGGGCAGGGCCATGTGCCACAGCTTGCTCATGGAGGTCAGAGGACAACTTTTGGGAGTTATTTCTTGCCTTTCACCACACGGGATGAAACTCAGGTTGTCCAGCTTCCAGGCAAGTCTTCTTACTGGCTGAGCCATCTCACTGGTTCCTGTCATGCTTTTTTGTCAAAGATTTATTTTAATTTTATTTTATATATATATATGTATATATTTAATAAAATTAAATTGTTTATAATATATAAATAACAAACTATAAGATTTGAATTATGTATTAAATATGTTAATTATATATTATAATAAATCTATTAAAATATATGGAATATAGTACACACACATTTGCATGTCTGGGTGAGTGTATGTGCATGTCTTCTGAGCCTCTCAAAAGAGGGCATCGGAGGCCCTGAAGCTGGAGCTGGAGTTACAGGTGGTTGTGAGTCACCATGTGGGTACTGGGAGCCAAACTACAGTCCCCTGCTAGAGTAGCACTTCTAACCACTGAGCCACCTCCAGCCCCTTGCTGTCCCCCTTTTCTCCTCTGTAATGACTGTAACCTGAACTCTCTTTGCTCCACTTACCTGCACTACAATTTCACAAGCTCAAATATCGGCGTCATCACCAGTCATTTACAATGAGCTGTGTGTGTGTTTTCTTTTCCGTTCTGTTTGGGGATTAGACGAGTGGGTCATTTAAGATCCACAATGGGTTTAACAGCGTTACGGGAGCAGAAGGGCACTCGGTCACACTAAATTTCATGTTAATTATAAACTACATAGTGATCTCAGGTATGCTTTCAAGATGTTGGGTGCGCCTTCAAATAAGGAAGCTTGATGGACGTCCAGTGATTTGACAGAGCCCCATTAGTTTGTTTAATGTGTGAGGGGCCCGCCTTTTATGCAATCAAGGATATGGGATGGGATTTGATTATATGCTCCACAGTTGGCAGTTTACAAAAGGCAGAACCGTAGTATTTTCTAGAGGAGATTTAAAATAAACGTATCTTTGGGTGTTAACAAAGTACAAGCTCAGGAAGAAGGCATGATACAGTTATCATCATTAGGCCTGAGTTATCATTTATAGATAAACTGGTAACTTCCTGTCAGCACACTCCTAAGATCTATGCTCTCTGTTAAAGACACACATAAAAGTTATCTACGAGTCTCCTTTGGGGTCATTAGACTTCAAGGTGTTAAGGCTCATGAAGAGAATAATTATTTGGGGATTTTGCTTAATGGCTGTCTTTTAAAATTAGGCTAATGTTAGAGAACTCTGAAAGCCACACAGAGAGAGGACAGAGTGGCGTGTACATCTCTGAGTAGCTTCCACTCAGATAAACTCAGGTTCTCCTAGCAGCCGTAGATAGTAACATGGTCTGGGGTCCTGATGTGTGGATTAACATGGTTCTGAACATTACCAATGTCTTGTCCCTGCCCTTTCCTGTGACCATCCACGGTGACAACTTACAAATGCTGCTCCTGAATCACACAAGGGGACAGACCTTCCTGCCCTCGGTTTTGTTAATAAACTTGTCTTCCAATGGGATTTAGGTATTTTTTAATTCCCTGTTGAATCCTTTCCAGTTAATGCCACAAGTTTGGAGCAGAACATGACTCCAGTTTTTGGCGTATTCTTTTTGTTGGAAGTTAGAGCCTCACGAATAGAGGTCGACTATTCCAAACAAATATATTGTTTTAAAACTCGAAGTGCATTGGGTAGAGAGAAAAACCAAATATAAAAACCTCATTCTCCAGGCATACTCCCCGATGCTAATATTGGTGCCAAGCTGTCTTCTCTAAAGCATCTACTGAACTCCAGCAGACACAGGAGAATGTCATCGTTGTTTGTTCTTCTCTTCTGCCTGGTTTGCACAGGACTTTCCCAGTTTCACCTCTGAAGTCTCACATCTGGGAACCCCCTGGCCTTAGGACAGTCAGTCACTCTACCTGTGACACATCTGCTTGTTAGACTAACATGTTTTACAGTTTCACAGTGGGACACTATGGCATCAGGCTGTAGCTTGATTATAATTGTGTGTCATTTTCTTTTGTTGCTAAAAAAAGAAATTTAAAGCCTATATGCAAATGTTATATTTTGTCAAGTCAAAAACCATAGGGCCTCTTCGTTCGCCACTGAATTCTGCTAACTGAGAGAGGTTTTTTACAGTTTGATTTCTTTGTAGACCAAGTTCTACTTTGGGCTTCTAGTCAATATCTACTGTATCTTTTTCCTTAATTTCATGTAGAATGTTCTCTTGGAGCAATTATTTTCTCAGTATACTATTCCTTTTGAGTTGTTTGATAAATAATTAGCCTGGGTGGTAGGCTTTGTTACCATGTGTTTGAAAAGTATTCTGACCTGTTGGTTAGTGATTCAGTCCTGACTGAATGATTATTCCTTAGCTTTGAACACCTTGCTTCTGTGCCTGAAGGCATTGCCTCTACCACATGCATCATCTAGTGTAGCCAGTAAATCTGCTCTAAGAGTGACTCTTACAACTTGGTTGTGTGCATGTGTGCATGTGTGCATGTGCACATGTACCTGCGTGTGAGTGAATGCATGTCTGAGTATGTCAGTTATGTGAAGTTAGGACTTTTTTAAGTCTGAGATGTGAACTTGTAGTCCAAACTAGCCTTAAACCCATGTCCCCCAGCCCTACTTCTGAGATTATAGACATGTAAAATCATGACCAGCTAGGAAGCTTTGCATTGGCCTAATTTCTGAAATGTCTGAAATTTCACCATAGCCCATTCTCATTGGTCCTTTTGTTGGGTGTGGTGGTCTGCCATCTCCTTTAGTTAAGGATAATTCTCTATGTCCACATCAGTGAACGTCCAGGTAGACTCCGGGTGATGGCTGAGCCTCTTGGAGTCAATTCATCACATCTTACCATTCTTCTTTCTCCTTAATTTCTGCTATATATTATGAAGATGTTTTTCTTTTTAGCTTAATTTTTGTAACCAACTGGAGGAGACTTTATCCTTGTAAATACTGTTAGTTCTTGGAGTTATTCATAAAAGATCTGTTTAAGGAGCTCCCAATGCTCATTCCTTTCCCCATGAAGAGGGCTGTGAGTGTCTTTGGGTTTCATTCTAGTTCTTGGGAAGATACCAGTTTCTCGAGGATGACCATCAATTGCTGAGATGAGTTCTTTTCCAACATCAAACATACTTATCTCATCTGTTAATTTATACATAAAATGTCTTTCCCAGCTCCAAGAGCGCAGGCTTTTATGCCTAACTATGCTTTTTGTAGTAACTCTTGGTGTTGTTTGACTATATTCTTCCTGTTGACCCTTTCTCCCCCCACCCCCCAGCTCTTCTGCTTCATACCTCCTTCCACCTCAAAGATTCTGGAACATTCCTCTCAGCAGGTAGCACTCTTCCATCCACTGTTTATCATCCACTGACCCTTGCTTGAGCCTTTCTGGTCTGTCTTCCTCCCTCTGGCTGAGGGGCATCCCAGCTGGTTCAGATTCCTGAAATCAGGACAAAGGAAAGTACTTAGAAGAACCATCTAGAATATGGTAGGGAGAAGAGGGGGGTCTCTGCTAAGTGTGTAGCAACTCTTTTGCCAGGTATTTATGTGTAAGAAAGGACATGATGGCCTAAATTTCTGCCTGTTACCTGGACATCTAATTCAATTGGGTTGAAACTTAATTTCTGAAATTATTTTATGTTCCAAAATTCTTCCACCATGATTTAGTTAATCAATGACCAAAATGGAAACTATGAAAAAAAATATAGCAGGAAATAGAACCATGCAACCTGGATACATTCCTGACATTTCACTGCGGTTTGGGTCCAACAGATTACTACTTTGCTTGTGGCTTAAACAATATATTTAGACTTAAGTTTTAAGCGTGGGAGCCTCATGTGTAAACATTGCCGAATACCATTCTTTGAATGGATGGGGGACACTCTTTTCTTGCCTCATTTCCTCTGGAAAGCCCATATCTTTTGGGAAGGCATAAGCTTACATTGTACCCTCCTTAAAACACGAAAGGCATTCACTCTGGTGTATTTTAACTCAGCAACAACATTCCCACAATCGACACTCAGATCCCAATGCTAGAGTGGGCATGCTGCGAAAAATCTAGTCATTCACAATAGAAAGACCCAGAAGACAAGCCCTTCACCAATCCTGTAAGACCCAGAAGGTAAGAGGGCCACCTGAGGGTTGGAGATGCTGCTCAGTGGAATGAATTAGGTGTGATGGGTTTAACTGGACCCTGAAGTAGCAGGAGCCAGCACTGAATCCAACAGGCAAGGTGAGTGTAGAGATTGTAATGGGTAGCATATGTAAAGCAGTGGCCATAATGTCCTGACTCATAATGGTCAGCACAGGCAAAGTGATTTTTATGGTGTGAGGACTTGTATGGACCTTTGTTACTGGCTAATCAGTCATGGTGTTTCCGGACATGAAACAGGTAAGAAGCTGACTGCTTTTGTTTGATCTGTAGAAGCAGGAAAATTTTCAAACAAATGAAGGAAAGGGTACATTGGGTCATAGCAAAAGGGAATCCCAGACTGTGAACCAATTTCCAAGCTTGAACCAGTTTGCAGGCCCAGGAACCCCTGGAATGAAGAGACAGCCAGGTCCTCCCAAGGAAGGACCTTTATAAAATATGTGAGGACTTTATTGTTAGCCTTTCCTTCTCTAGTTCTTCCCCAGAGGGACCTACAGTGTTTTACAAGGGTAACTGCATACTGGGGGAAAGGAAACAACTTAGGTCTGGTGCCATGTATGTAACTCCAGTAGTGAAGAAGCAGAGAAAGATGGATCCCTGTGGTTCACCAGCAGGCCAGCCTGGTCTCCTTGTCACGCTCTAAGCCAACTCCCTGAGAGACTGTTTCAAAAACCAAGGTGGATGGTACCTGAGGAAAAACATCCCCAAGGTTGTCCTCTGACCTCCACATACATGTGCATATAACATCATGCACACCTTCAGACAAGTGTGCACACACATGAACACTCTCTACAGTAAATCCACTATAGTTAACATAGCCTACCTAGACTTACTACACAGATAAGGGACAATTCCACCAGTTTCCTGTGAAAGAAATTAACAGCATTTTAGAGGAAGAAGGATCTGTGAAGCCTGGCTGGGCTCCCTGAGGTATTTTTGAAATGATAATCATATTAAATGTGGATCCTTGCTAAGATCAGCAAAACCGCCGTGTGCTCACATGCCAGATAAAGCTGTCCGTAGAGTTAAAGATTCTTGGATCTGGGGCTGGTTAAAAAGGCAGGGTTTTCCTGCATTAAGTCCCTTCTTAGTCTCTTTCCTTCCCTGGGAGTGAAGTTATTCAAATTTAACATTTCCTTTCTTTTGGGAAGTGAAAAACCCACATTCACAAAACCAGAGATTTACAGGAAGTCTTGGTGGCCATGCTGCCTAAGGCCATGGGGATGAATAGTGACTGAGCAGTCACTGTGAAGAAATGTGTTACTGAAAGTCAGCGCTTCCTCTCCATTCATGGTTCTTTTTCCCCCACAACGCTCACTGAAATCTCAAGACTGATGTTAAATAAACACTCTGTGAGGCATTTGGTATTTCACTTTTTCATGGCTGATATGTCAAAGCCTCTTTTCTTTGACTGATGTGGAGAGGTGGAGGAGGCCTCCAGGAGAAGGAAATTACCTTCCTTGGTGGTGGAGTAGACTTTCCCATGTGTCGCCTGAATAAGAGCTCTGTTTGTACAGGAGCCTGCTTCAAATCAACCCAGCTCCTTACCATTAAATACACAGCTGGGTAGAGACTCAAATGGCTGCAACCATTCTCCCGAACATGAGTTTATTAAAGAACCATCACAGGCAATATCTTTGCTGTGTATATTTTATGAAACAGTTGAACGATTTGTGTTCCTGTACAAACACTGCTCTTATATGTGGTATATATATTGTGTGAGTATGTGTTTATATGTGTATATATGTATATATACATGTGTGTGTGTGTGTGTATATATATATATATTTGTGTGTGTGTGTGTACATGCTTGTGTACATACATGTAGAGTCCAGAGGTCAACACTGGTTGTCTCTCTCAACTGTTCTCCACCATTCTCTTTGAGGCAAGGTCTCTCCATGAACCTGCAACTCATCAATTTGGCTAGGCTGGCCAGAAAATGAGCTTTTGGGATCCTCCTTTCTCTCTGCCTTGTTCCCCAACACTGTGGTTACATGTACATATCCCCTCTAGCTTCTTTGTGGGTTCTGGGAATCTGAAATTGGGTCCTCTGCTTGCATAGTAAGCATTTGACTAATTGAGCCACTTCTGTGGTCCTGGGAAATTTTTAACACCATGCCCAGCTGAATCTTACTCATGGTAAAGGAAATTCACCATGTTCTATAACTTGGCTCTTTTTCAGCACTTGGTCACAGAGGCTAACTTGCCTCACATCTGATCTAGTGAACTCTAACTCAGAAAAGATGGTTCTTCAGAAGTGTGTCTGCTAAGAAAATGCCTATCAAGTTCTGTGGGGTCCTCCATGTGTAGACTCTGCAAAAATCTTCCTTCATAGCCACCTCACCTTTCCTTATTTAAGTCAAACTTTGATCTCTTGGCTGTCTTTTCTTACCCACAGTTCTCCACTGCTGTGCTACCAAGACCCTGATTTCAATACTATGTTTGTACTTTTCTATGTATACAGAAGCACACGGCTTCAGTTGCCTTGGGCTTTGCCTCTGGCTAAATCCACTGTTGCTGTCCCACTGGTTGGAAGTTCCCTTAGAAGTGCAGACTATACATGGCTTAGTCCTGACTGCATCCTTATTCTCTATGTCGATGAAGTATCAGTGCTCAAATGTTGGGGATTTTTGAGGTGTTTTAGGAGTCTGCCATGGGGTATAATGACAGGAGAATTCCCGGAAGGTTCCAGACCAGCCATCAATAGTGGGAACAACCAGAGAACCTGTCTCAAACATCTGGGGGTTTCTGACCTTTACATGTGTGCCATGGTATGTGATCACAGGCATTGACACAAGTAAGTGGATGTGTACATACATTCTTGCACAGACACACACAGAGAGAGAGAGAGAGAGAGAGAGAGAGAGAGAGAGAGAGAGAGAGAGGTTAAATTTGCTGAGAGCCTTCCTTCTTTGTGAGGAGAACCCTGAACCCTACAGGGAATTTGAGAAATGGTCCCCTACTGGAAACCCTAGTCCTCGATTCTGCACTTGAAGAAATCAACCCATGTTAAGTCAGTTTGATTACCATCAGTCCATTTTGCAAAATAAATAAAAAGTGGCAGCATCCTAATCCATGAATAGCATAGCTGTCTGCTTTTCCTTTTCTTTTATACAAGCCCACAGCCAGCATACCATGAAATCTAACCGAGATTTGGGAAGCACCTCGATATTCTCAACTTAATGCCATTTACAGAACTTCCACCGGTTCTACCTGGTGCTCTTGAATGAATCCATGGAAGCCAGGAATTGATATAAACTAGAGGCTGAGCTTGCCTTAAAAGCTCAACTCATTTCATAAATGTTATTTATGTATTGCACGAAGAGCCTGGCAAGACATGCCGATCTGACACTTAATATCTAAATTGAGTGGCTGGAGCCTTCACTTTGACAAATTGTTCCTAATATATCTGTCAAAATGCCACAGAAAACAATCTAGTTTATTAAAAACTACTTGATATATGTAGGTTTTCTAAGAACACATCCGCTGTACTAGAGATGTGGGCTCCTCAGAGATACTAGGCCCCACTCACTGGGTAATCCCCTGGGCCTGGCACAGTGCCGGGCACACAGAAGGCATTCACTGCATAACTGGATTAAAATATGGGTGAACTTAATAGACATCCCAGTTAGGAGACCAAGAAATACGAGCTCTTAAAAGGTTTCTCTGTTTTCCATAATCTCAGTCAGGTTCTAGATGGCTGGTTAGTGAATCAGTTTGAAAGTGACCAAAACTCACCAGTTTCTGTCACTGGTGACAAAACTGTCAAAAGAAGAACCAACCAGCCAGAGACATGAAATTAAACACTGAGACTGGAGAAGTATAGAGCTTGTCTCTGGAGGCTCTGTGTGAGTACAAATGTGTGTCTCTTCATGACAGAGCCTAAGCACTCACAAGAGGACTAATAATTCATTATGACAGTTCATCATCTCTATAGGTGAAAACTTCAAGCACTTGTCAAATGTTCTTCTCCCCAAAAGCATGATCGTTTGCATTCCCTACTGTACTCCACTCCTATCTACAGTGAATTCTATAACTGCTGTGTTTTCTTGCTTACGTCCAAGTGAAGTGGCTATATATTGCCCAGAAGTATAACTTCCTTCTTTGAAAAAAATACTAATAATATCAGTGAACATTTACAACAAAAAAAGAGACAGAAAAAGAGAATATTCTTTGAATTCTATTTATTTTTGTTTATTTATTTTAGTTAGTTATTACCTTTATAGGATAAGCAGGATGACTTTTAGGTGGTGTGTGTGTGTGTGTGTAAGGTTTGAACTTGGAGCCTTATGTATGCTATATCTAACATTAACAACTGAGAAAATACAAACTTAAGCCACAAAGACACCATTTTATACCCCCCTAGATAGATGGAAATGAAACATTGTGTGTTGGCTATACCATTTGATGTGTAAGAACTTGCACATAGTCTGCATGGAATATAAACCAGTACAATCTGTCTAGAAAGGGGCAGTGTTCAGTATGTGCATGTTGAACAAGAGCATCCAGGCAAGTGCAATATGGGATGTCCTGGATGTGAACACAGAGGACCCATGGGATACATTTTACATTGAAGAAACCCTAAAAACAATTAGAAGATCCCCAAACTAAGTATATACAGTCGTGTCATTGGAATACAGTTGCCAGCTGTAGCTAGGGCACATCCATCATAGCTCTGATGTTGCTACCACACATGCTACCAAACATGATTGTGAGGTTCAGGGACAGAGATATCACGATTCAGTGTGACTATAAATAGATGTAGACTCTAAATTCTCTCTTGTTCAGATCTGTGGGGAACAGGGGAATGTCTGTTTTCAGGTGAGGCTGAATTGGCTTTAACTGGTCTGACTTGGGCAATGTGACTATCCACAAACCAACCAATCACTATAATTAGGGGGATCAATCATAAGCAATGACATATTGTAGTTAAAAACTTTATTACACATGGGCTAAGATCAGGGCAAGGAAAATGCTGGTCTATTCAAGGTCTGTAAAGAGCATATCTGGATGTTAGGCAACTGTAACAGCAGATGATATCATCCCACCCTCTAGAGAGAACATAGTTAAATGTTTTACAAATGAAATGAAGTTGTGCAAAGGACATCGAGAAGCAAGAAAGCATTGCTATGTGTGGAGAGTGAGAGACCTTGGAAGACTCAGTCCTAGATGAGATGTCTTCAGCAAATCCCTCTCCTCAGGGCTCAGGGAGCTATGCAGAAGAGGAGGAAGAAAGATAGTAAGAGCCAGAGGGGACAGATGACAGGAAGGAAAGAGTTTCTTCCAGACACAACAGGACTGACACATGGATGAACTCACAGAGACTGTGGCCACATGCACAGGACCTGCACATGTCCAAGCCAGATGGGGTCCTAGCACTGAGAGGGAAATAGACACAAGCTCCTGTGCCTAACCAAGAAGCTATCTCCAGTTGATATCCACTTGGGAAGAAAAAGATTTGTTTTCTCCAGTGGAGTCTCATAAGATATACACACTAAGGCTCAACAGTAGAAGTGTAACTCAAAATGAATTCAATGGTATTTTTCTTTTTCTTTTTCTTTCTTTCTTTTTTTGGTCTCATATTGCTTTGTTTGTTTGTTTGTTTGTTTGTTTTACTTTACCAGTCTTTCACTTGTACATTGTGGTTTCTGATTTTGTTTTATGGTATGTGTGTGTATGTCTGTGTATGTCTGTGTGTCTGTGTGTGTATCTATGTGTAAGTGTGTGTCTACATCTGTGTATATGTGTTTCTTCTGCTTTTCCTTATTTCTTATTCTGGTTTGGTTGTTTGTTTGCCTGTTTTTTTTTCTAAAAAGAGAGAAAGAAGGCATGGCATTGGATGAATGGGTGGTGTGGAGGATCTGGGATAAGATGACGGCGGGAAAACCATGATCAGAATATATTATATTAAATAAAATTTACTTTCAATAAAAGATAACAATTAAACAAACAAAGAAAGTGTTTCTATGTTGCCATAGACCCCAAATCCCAATGTATCTTAGCAGTGTTCCCAGATCTACAGAGACAGATGGGACATTTGTGGAATGGTACCCCAAGATTGCAGGCTGGGGGAAAAGCAAGACTAATCCAAACAGAAAGTCTTTGAAGTTTTATGTGGTCTAATTTTGCATCTCCTCAAAAATACTGTCTCTGTATACTTGATTTACCAAGGTATTGGTTTAACAATACTTTCTAGAAACTTCAAGGGCTATGGAAAGATATTTTTGGTTGGTTGGTTGGTTGGCTGGCTGGCTGGCTGACTGACTGACTGACTGACTGACTGGCTGGCTGGCTAATTGACATCACCATTACACACTCTTCTGAAGTGCTGCCATTTCTGATAGGTCCTATGAGAGCCCACACTTGCTTCATTTCTTCATACATTGCTTCCATGTGTTTTACTAAAGAAATTAACAAATCCATGTGTGGGGCTGTTATATGCCAAATAAGTAACATCTTATGGCAAATGTGCATGCCTTAGGACTTTGCACAAGAGTTATTCTAAGTAGACTCGATCTGGTTCAAGACCACGCATTGAGGGCTGTCTCTAGCAAGTCACATAACGGTCCTTTCATTTTGTCCTACGTATAAAAAGCAAAGTTGGTTCCTTCTCTGGGCAAGTTAGTTAGCATCCATTCTGGACTCTCTAGATTCAATCCTGTGGCTCTTGCCACACAGAGTTTCATCTCATGTCTGAATGTCCTGTAAAACGAAAGGTGAGCCAGCTTATTTTAGACAGGAGTTTAAAGGACATGGTGCTATCTTGGACGCACAGTTCCACTTTATGAAAGCAACCCTGACATTTTATTTATTTTTATACAGGATCTCACATTACCTGCTTTTACCTTTGTAACCTACTTTAAACATCACCTTGCTTGCCTTCCAGACTCTAAGCTTGGCATTGTGCTTTGGCCAAAAGCAATAAAATGAGACCCGCTTTGCTGAGACTCGGCAAAGGGTGATCAGCATTTTCTTGGCACATATATTACATTGATGGCTATTTTATAACATTTCCCTAGCCTTCCTTCCGAAGCGTAATGAAGGTTTGTTTTTCTTTTCTTACATCAAATCCTATTCGCATTTAATGCCATGAGCACACTCCATTAGTGGGTTTTGCACTTAAGGCCAGATAATCAAATATTTTTGATTTTTTAAAAATCCCACATTGAACTTATAGAGCAGCCAGTGAGGTTCCCAGGTGTCCACCTATAAATAATCATGGCTGCTTGTAAATGCCCTCCCCGACTTGTTGTATTCCTATCAGGCCAAAAATACCAGTATGCTAGTTTACCTCATACTGAATTTCCTGACTGTATAGCATCACTGTTCTTTTGAAAACCAAATGTATCTATACTTTTCTGCTTCTCATGCAGAAGCTAGTATTGAACAGAAAGAGCTCTGTTACTGCCTTCCATTATGTCTTTTATGAGGGTAATTTTTCTGAATAGGTCTCTTTAAGGATCATCTTCATTCTCAGTCACTTGTGACTAGACATTGCTGTCATTGGACAAAACCCATTGTTTTTGGAGTGTTGTGTTTTAGATTGTTCTGTGAAACATCTATACTTTTCTAATATTTATAAAGATATTTCTCTTGGAAGCCAGGCACAGTGATGAACCCCATACTCCCAGCACATGAGAGGTGGAAGCAAGGTCAGATCAAGTGACATAGAGAGTTCAAAACCAGCCTGAGCTACAGAAGACATTTTTCTCATAACACGTTCCTTCCGTGGAGGGGTGGGGCAGGAGATATTTCTCTCAGGATTGAGACTAGATCAGTGGTAGAACATTAGCAATATCTGTACATGAGGTGCTGGGCTCCATAAAGGAAACAAACTCTATTGTGCTAAATATTCAGCCTTGTCACCTGTATGTGATGGTCACCATCTGTGCGTTGCCTTTTACTGTTGTATAGGGTCATCTATTCTTTTTTGATCTATATTTAAAGGTTTTGTAAGGGTGTCAAATGCAGTGGTAGATACTGATAGAGCACAGTGTGATACATCTGAGCTCTTGTTGCCTATTCATAGCACACCAGGTCTCTATGTTTCAACATCTATAGAACAATCTCCATAACGATGTGGCATTCCTTGGAAACTGGACTTCTGAATGCTCTGTTTGGGATTCTCATGTCTTATTTAAATCAAGCGAGCTTCTTACTTTTCTTTTATTGTACTAGATTTGGTGAAGAGGTTTCTGTTATATTCATGGAGTAAATTAGACAGCCTCACTTTAAACTGCTGTTTGGAAATCTTTAAAATAAAACACTTTCATCCATTTTTTTTTAGCATTCATATGTTGAGTTCAGTTCTGATCATTCAACTCATCTTTGAAAACTGTTCTCTCTAAGATCTTCACACTGATTTCCAAAGATATTTTTCAATACTCTTCATGTTTAAATGTTTTGCACGTCTGTAATGCATTCCTTGAATAATTGTATTTTCATGTTTTTGGTTTTAAGGCTACATTTTCCGAATCCAAGTCTATGTGGTTTCACAATTTGCAAAGAAGCAGCTTTTAATTTTAACTGTATGTGTACACTCACACATGGTACTTTTTCCAACTCAAGTGAAACTAAATAGTTCATTCCTTTGCTTTCTCCAATTTAAAAAAAATAAAACGCCACCAATTACTTGATTCAAAGACAAAATGGCATTGTTTTGATTTCCCACATTTGAAATAAAATTAACCCACCCATTCCTCATTTTTAATGACACGACTAGAATTTCATTTTTTTTTTCCCAAAGGTCTTACAAGTTTGCACTGTTTTTTGGACAGTTCTAATAATTGTCCTTTGCTCCCACACCCTGCTTTCTGTGCTGTTACTCAGTGCGTACTTCTTGACTCTCACATTATTTTGACACTTCCTTCAGTCACCTAGGATAATTTCTATCGTGTTCATAAAGACATGGAGTTGGGGGACAAGAGCACTGGCTGCTCTTCCAGAAGATCCAGGTTCACTTCCCTGCATACACATGGTGACTCAGAAACCTCTGTAACTCCATATACAGAGGAGATATGATGCCCTCTTCTGGCTTCTTCCGGCACTGTACACAAATGGTGCACATATGTCCGTGTAAACAAAACACTATGCAAGTTAGATAAAAATAATTTTATTTATAAAAATACACAATTGGTAAGTTGTTTTATCCTTTAAAAAGCGACAATGGTGGCTTCTCTTGGACAGCACATATACTGAATCTTCAAACACTGAAATGTCAACGGTTCTTCCTTTTAAAACACTGTGAAGAGACAAAACAAAAACAAAAACAAAACACAAATTCAAAACTTTCCAGCTTATCTCTGGAAGATTCCACCTTCCAACTGCCTCAAAGAGATGGAATCTGGGAAGGATTTGTGGGTAGAGACGCAGAGAGGAACTCAAGGGACATTGGCCATGGACTTGAAAGCTAAATCTTAGGAATGCAGCCTCTGAGACTAGCTGACGTCTTTACCTCTGCTCTACTTTAAGGCTCTGGGCTCATCTTTCCTCTGATAGGATAAAGACTTCCTGGTTTGTGGGAAATGGTTGGGATTCTTTGCTTTCAGAACTATTGAAAGTTCAAGTCTTGAATTTTCTAAGACAAGGAAAAAATCAAAGATAAGTGGGCATTCACATCCTTTCAATACAGCATCCTATCAGATTTGTGGGTTTTTAATTATTTTTATGATTATTTTAGAATAATTGTGACATTTTCTTGGGAAATTTTGGCCCTTTGGCAGCTAATCTTTACCTTGCTGCTTCAAATTAGTTCTGATATCTCATCCATGTTCCATTAAAAAAATTCTGGGGCTGAGGAGATAGCTCAGCATGTAAGAGAACTTGTACAGGCATGAAGACACAATTCATATCTCTAGCAGGCATGTGAAAAGCCATGTGTGCTTTTAACCCAGGAGGATCACTCAAGGTTGCTGGATTCCGCTCTCAAAACAATGAAATGGAGAATGATAGAGCAGGACATCCAGTGCCCTCCTCTGTCCTGTATCCCTGTGCACATATACACAGAGACACACATGCATACACACACACACACACACACATGTGTCATACATGCGCACAGACATGCACACACACACATGTGTCATACATGCACACAGACATGCACACACACATACATGCACACACATACACACACACCATACTTGCACACACATGCACATACACCATACATGCACAGAGACATACACACACACATACACACACACTATACATGCACACAGACATGCACACACACACACACAGAGACATACACACACACACACACACACACCATACACAGGCACATGTGCACGCACACACAAATATATTTATAATTTCTGAGAAATAGTATCTCTGTAAACTCTATTTTTTGTGTTTCTCTATAGGTGAGGACGGAGATTAGGAGTCGTGGGTGAAGACATCAGAAAAGTGCGCTTCAACTATAAAAGTGAGCTGTTTCCTTGTTCCTTTCTTTCCTATTCTGATGGATTTTTTGGCTACTTGACTGTGAAATAATATGTCAAAATATTAGTATAATTTATGTTTATTAGATATTTTATGAATATATATACTAAAGCAATTTTAAATTTTTAAGTAGTTTTTAAAAGAACTTTAAAAATAGTTTTTAAGTACTCTGTAATCCAGAATAACAGCTATTGTTCTGAAACTCTATGAAGTGAAAGACAGTGCTTACTTCCCAATAATACACGTATAGGTAGAAATGGGGTCAAAAACCAACTCATCCTCTCTAGACCTGCTTCTTCTGGTTAGCCTGCTGCGAGCTAATGAGTTTGTGTTCCTTTGAAATGCTTTCATTGGCCTGACAATGTTCTGTTTGTCCCCTTTCGCTTCTTTCTCTCAAGGTTTGAAAGCCCCTCTCAGATGTTGTAGTGGTTGATGGTACTTGAATGCTGTAGTGTAAAAAGCAAACGGAGGGCCTGTGCTTGTTTGGTCTAGGTACTTGTCTGACTGTTCCTTTCCATACTGTTTGAGACTATTGCACTCTCACCACAGTTGAGGCTGTTTGTAAAGTGGAGAACACTGCTCAATCCCATATCAAAATGCCATAAAATGATAGGAACATATGAGAATTTCTAAGCATTGGGTAAGCAGTGTTCCCGTGTGTGTGTGTGTGTGTGTGTGTGTGGTTGTTTATACTCTCAATTTTACGGAAAAAAAATGAAAGAATAAAAGAAATTGAACTTCAGCAGTGATTCACAACCTTCCTGATGCTGTGACCCTTTAATACAGTTCATGTTGTGACTCCCAACCATAAATTTATTTTTGTTGCTTCTTCATAACTGTGATTTTGCTACTGCTGTGAATCACAATAGAAATATCTGTAGTTTTGGATGGCCTTAGGTGACCCCTGTGAAAGGGTCCATTCAATCCCCAGAGGGGTCGCCACCCACAGGTTGAGAACCACAGGTATACCGCTTCATGGCCTCAACCCACAAGTAATAATGCTTCGCAGGGGTTATACATATTTGATGTGCTGACCATTTCTAGAAGAGTTCAAAGGTGTCAGAAAGACCGTCTTTCAATGGAGCCAAGCCTGTGTCTGAACTCATCAGAGTTCATGAGACAATGAGTTGCCCCCCTGCAGGTCTTCATCATTATCAGGGAATATCCTATTAATTATTCTGTTTAACTGTGTCTATTTAGAAGGCTCACTCGGCTAAAAAAAAAAGGGGGGGTTGTGGTCCAAAGTTGGTTTATCCATTAGGCACAGTGCCCGTAGCTACCTGTAGTAACCTATGCAATTATTTTAATTAGCTTCTTTAAAGTATAAGAAAAATATAAATATATTAAGGAATATATAGTATTGGATCTGAATTACATTTGCCTTGATACCAACATAACCAAGATACATCATTTTAAATTTTTTATGAAAGAAGGAAGACGCCAGGCAGTGGTGGTGCACACCTTTAATCCCAGCATTTGGGAGGCAGAGACAGGTGGATTTCTGAGTTCGAGGCCAGCCTGGTCTACAGAGTGAGTTCCAGGACAGCCAGGGCTACACAGAGAAACCCTGTCTCAAAAAAACCAAAAATGAAAAGGAAAGAAAGAAGGAAGACAAGGGCTGACATGCCCAAAACCTTCAGGACCCATGTGATCCCACCTAAGTCACACTCATATACAACATGTTTGTAAGAGTCGGTCATTTTGTGGTTTTGTTTGACATAGAGTAGAAATTTTCTTTAAACACAGACTTATTGTTTATGCACATGCATGTATGTCCATGTAAGTTTATATGTACCATATGCAACTGGGTGCATGTGGAGACCAAAAGATGGCTGATCCCCCCAGAGCTAGAGTCACAAGTGGTTGGAAGCACCTGATGTAGGTGCTGGGACCTGAACCCAGGTTCTCTCCAAAAGCAGTGAGTGTTCTTACTGCAGATCTGTCTCCAGCCCCTTCATCTTCATCCTTGTTGTCTTCTTTCTTCTCTTCCTCCCCTTTCTCCTCCCTTCCTCCTCCTTCCCCTCCCCCTCCTCCCCTTCCTCCTCCCCCTCCTCCTCTCTCTCCTCCTCTTCCTTCTTCTTTGAAAGGATTATGTTCTCTGTAAATGGATCTATACATTTTCTTCTTAGAGTGATACTTGGCTATGTCTACAAAGACAGAGGAAATGACATATTGATACATTAGATATTTGTAATTATTCAATCAGTTTTCCTCAAATTAAATAACTGTTTTCCCATCTGGACACCCACATATATTGTTTGCTTTGTGATATAATGCAGACAGTAAGAGAAGAGATGACACTTAACTTGGGGTCCCTTGGTTCCCCTTAGCTATATGTCACTGAAGGCTTATGCTCCTTGGAAACTGTTGGCCTACTCTGCCTCCTTTCTGCTCTTTCAAGGAAGCAAATCCAGAATTGCAGTTCTGGTGTTATAGATCTATATGACTAAGTGCAAGTACTTTTCAGTGTCTGTGGCTCATCTGGTTTCATTTACTTTCAAAGCCACATTCTGGTTTTGTAGAAACTAATTTTGTTTGTCTTCAACTTTGGTGACTATCAGTGATGAAGAGACCTCCTCCTAAGAGCTGCTTCTTGACTCAAAGTAAGTTTGTTAACCATCTGGGGAATCTTCTTTTAAAATATCAGCTCCCTGAAGACCAGGATCTTTACGTATTGTGCGGACTGCTCTAGACCTTAGGAAAAACCAGATATATAAGAGGAGGTCAAATGTTTCCTGGAAGAATGAGGTAATTTCCTGCTTTAGAAAAGTCAGGCCCTGCTCTGAAATAGCCTGCTGTTGAATTCAGTAGCCAAGAACACTGTTCAGCCTTTGTTCTCTGATACCAGAGGGCTTTGGCAGGCATACAGAAGTGTATGTGGTCCCTTAGGGAAGGACAGGAACTTGGCAGCCAGGTACTTACAAGCCACACTGTTGTCCTCTTGGGGGCAGCACTTTATGTCATGTGATCCTGTCTGACAAAGTGGTTGATGCTTAAACAAGCTGAACAAGAAGGGTCAGAGAACTGTAGACACATGTGTTACCTCTTTCTAGCTACTGAAGACCGAAGACTAGGAAATAAGAAGACTGACCATGATGAGCGAGATTAGATTAGGCAATTCTACAATACAGAAACTTCAAATGTCAGAGAAGGATAGGTCTGGTATACATAAACTTAGGATTTGTTTACTTGAGGAGAACAAGAAATGCATGTTCTTTCTGGTGGCATAATATGTATATATGTTTTCAGTTCAAAGACTACATTTTTTTAGGCACCACAAAAAACAAAAAAACAAAAAAACCCCACATATCTACCCCCTGCCCCTGTGTGTTATTTCCTCCAGCTTCTTGTCCAAGGTTTCCCCCACCCAGGATATTTGATGAAATGACATCAGAGTGGAGATGCTGTGAAAATATGTGGCTAAAGGGGAGCCTACGGAACAGACGCATGCTAGGTCACACCGGATATCTTTATATATTGTAGCATCAGACATACCAGTAGAGGGCATCAGATCCCATTATAGATGATTGTGAGCCATCACATGGTTGCTAGGAATTGAACTCAGGACCTCTGGAAGAGCAGTCAGTTCTCTTAACTGCTGAGCCATCTCTCCAGCCTCACACCAGACATCTTGATCATTACTCTTCTGCTGGCATGTTCTGAGCCCCATATACTATTGAGTTGAGTAACTGGCCAGAAAACTCCTTTTCATTAAAGATGCCAAAGATTCAAGATGATAGGTTCCCCACATTCGTTAAGATTAAGTGCAGCCATGACTGTCATCAACAGTACCCATGATCCCACCATGCACTGGGATCCTCTCTGGAGCATCATTATCATTTCTTCCATCCCTATATGAGGTATTCCTCCATAATGAGGAGGACCACTCACTGAACTCACCCCAGGTCAGTAGCAGCCACTGGGATACCTCAGAAACCAGTAACAGTCCTGCAGCTGAAGTCTTTGTGGAACGTGAATAGTAGCTTTTTAACCACTAAAATTTGCACACAGCTTGGTAAAAGTATAACGGGAACAAAATAGACCTTGCATGCCTCATGGGTCTTGTAGGTGACCTTGCTACTGTGTCCCAGGGCCCAGTAAGTATCTGACTCAGAGCTGATTGATTTGTCGGAAGTCAGCTAATAAAACAATAATCAGCGTCTACATCATTAATGATTCATATGATGAATAAGTAACTCATTGTATCGGACTAGACATTGCCGATATGACCATCCGGTGGAATTCTTGGCAGACTACTGGAGAACAGGAATCAGGGATGCAGCATGCAACCTTTAAAAGCCACTGAAGCACTTTTCTTTGATCTCTTCCAGAGCGAAATTCTCCAACTTTTTCTTGGCCCAACCTGACAGCATTGCGATAATGAGTTTTTAGAATATCTGAATATTAAAAGTATTGCACAAACTAAGTGTATTAGCTATAAAAATCCAGCAGAATCGCATCATTCAGAAAAATATCCAGGTTTGCCGTTCCCTACACAAGGGGCATCTCTTTTTCTTTAACATGGATTTGTAGGAACTTTGCCAACAAAAGCTGATTGAGCCCACCCCGTTGTAGATCTTTCAGTTATGGCTGGGGGATGGTAAAAGGAGGTCGCTGAATGTTCTTTAAAGTAACAAAATATTTGTTTAAAATGGACACTTAAGTTTAACATTCTTCATTCAGTTGAACTTTAAATTTACTTTGAGCACTTATCCTTTGTGTCTTCTGTTTCTATCCTTTGCAATGATTGTCTTATACTTATCATTGGACTTACGGAGCAGTCTTTCACCAGAAATATTGCAGAAGTGCTTGGGACTTTATGGTGTGGCTCGGTGGTAGATCATGTGGCTAGCATGCGCAAGGCCCTGGGTTTGAATCCCAGCAACACCAAAAATGAAACACTTGTCTCCTCATGAGGGGGATATCCTCAGGGATGGGATGCTAACACCTCCTGCTATCCCTGGCTTTGAGAATCAGCAATTCTGGTGACAGACTTTTGGGGAAGTCAAGCCGGGGGAAGGAGGGAAGGAATATCATAATTTCGTGGTCAAATAAGTGAAAGGCATATTAAAATCAATCCCCCTTTCTGCCTCTCTACCACACTGCTCCAAACTGCTTAGGCTAAACAAGGAGGTGTTCTAGGGAAAGCAGCTCACAATTCCTCAGGCGTTTCTCCCCCATAGCGCCTCCTTTTTAAGCCATCCCTATGCCGCTCTGAGGAACTGATTTGCTTGTTACAATTCAAGGTCAAGTTTCAAACAGACCCAGAAATGTGCTCCGGGAAGAATCTGACCAGAATCAAAGTAGCCACTGTGGGGAATGGACATTTGGATGGCAAAGCTCTACCCAGCAGCTCTCTGTACTCTCTGCTGGACAACCGATGATGGAGACTTGCCTTTTTACCTAAGACTGACCTCACGCTCCATGTGTAGAATGTGAGGGGCATCTGGGAGCATTTAGGTAAACCACTGGCTTCAGCAGCCGTGAAGGGTGGCATTCAGCCATCTCAGAGTCTAAGAGAGAGTGTCCTCTTGCAACTGAAGTTCCTCCAAAGCCGATGCCATTTCCTAGAGCCCAAATGATTTCTTCTTCAGTTCATAGGTAGAGATGGCGTAAAATTTACTTGGCATGAGTTGTTATGGATTCCATGTGAGAAGTGGCCTGCTTTACGATAATGCCTTTTATGTACTAAACACTGAGTTGAATATGAGAAAGATCCCAAGACAAGAATGATATTTTCCATCCATGGTGAGGTTAGAGAGTGAATCTGGAAAGAGAGCACATGTCCACACATGACCTTTCTGTGAAGCAGTGTGTGATAAAAGAAATTAGAAATTAATCAGAAAGGGGTGAATAAATGAAAATTTAACATCAATGGGGTTAGAAAGAGACCTGAATAGTCCTCATTCGTGAGTTGCTTATTCATGAATGTGCTTATATCCTTGGGAAGGAAGCAGCTTTCTGTGGTGCTGGCCCAGAGCTGTGGATTAAATCAGAATTGCTTTATTCTTGTTCCTGACGCTGAGATCCTTCCCTGTTTTACCTGTCATTCAGAAAGAGCCATTTATGGCTCTCCTTGTATTAGAAAACTGAATTTTCTTATTTTCATTTATTTTCTCTTAATACATTACAAAGCTACGTTGTGAGTGAAACTTAGTGTGCTATTCATTTGTTTTAGCCAGATACAAGATCGGTGAGTTTTAGAAAACCAGAGAGAGTGTCATGGCTCAGTTCTGCATGCGATGGTGGTGGACCATTGGAGTTTTCCTGTTTTTGACACCTGCCACCAATGTGGCCTTGCATAGGCTTGCTAGGGCCTTGATGAGTAGTCATGCTAATAGGCATGGAAAGGTCATCACCCCAATGTCAAAAGAACAAGATGCATCCACTGGAACCAGAGCTGCTCTCCACAGTTGGAGATAACAAACAAATCCAAGCCTCCACCAATTAGCTGTTATATTTGAAAAACATTGTGGAAGCCCTTGGCCAGATTCAGATGCTCTAAAAAGCAAGATCACTAGCGTAGTTTTAGGGAATCAAGGCCTGTGGTTTTAGCTGAGCAAAAGCCAATATCATCTCCTCCTCCGGAATATCCTTTCTCTTCTCATTCCTGAACCTAGCCACGCCATGCCCCCCGCCCCACACACACCCCATCCAGTGTCTACAGGGCACTAGCTTTTAGTAATCTGTGACCTGTTCCTCTCACCATCCCGAGCTTTCTGGGTGATTCAGAAAAGTCAGTGCTGCAGGAAAGTTAAGTGGTTGATAAGGCTTTTGTAGAGTTAAAGCAAGGCAGCCCAGCCATCATTGTGGTCTAAGTTCAAAAGACACAGGATTGCAATTGATCCCAACCCCCGAAATTAAGTCAACTATTTTCTTTTAATATTCTTTGTTTCTTCAAAGTACGGGATCTGTTTTCATCTAGTGTTGTAACTTCATATGTATGCCTTTGATTTAGGAAGCATGGTCATTCAGAGGAGAGTGGAGTTTAGTCATTTCCCAGGTTCTCAGGGATGGAATATCAGAGCTACCGCTTCTTAGCCAAACCTTCACCACATCATGTTGCTCAGGTTTCCCTTCTTCCTAATCCTCAGGGTTCATTTCTAATCCCTTTTCTGGGTATTTTTCACTGGAGATCTCCCAGAACCTTTCTGGGATCATGTCTTCTTCCAGCTGCCTCACTCTTCCACTCTCTTGTAGGAGGAAGTGAAGATATTTTGCATAGCCTCTTTATTCAAGGCAAAAGGGAGCCTTCTTTCTCCCTGCTGTCTTCCACTCCTCCTTCCTGACCTCAGGACCAACATTCCCACCAGATCTTACTAGATTTACCTCCTCATCCTCCTTCTCCTGTGGTTCCCATTTCCACTGTCTTCATAAAGGATGAAATGAGCATTAAACTATGTACTACAAGCTACATACTGTTTGTGTTATCTGATCTGAGCCTTTTAGCCTTGCACAATTATACCCATGATTGAATGATTACTGGGTAGAGGAAGTTTTTGTACAGAGTATAAAATCAAAAGAAGAATGAGTGTGTGTGAGTGTGTGTGTGTGTGTATCTGTGTGTGAGTGTGTGCTTGAGTCTGTGTGAGAATGTGTGTGAATGTGTGTATGTGTCTGTGTGAGAGTGAGTATGAATGTGTATGCGTGTGTATGTGTGTATGTATGTGAGTGAGAGTTCTGTGAGTGTATAAGGGTATGTGATTGTAGATATGTGAGTATACATAAGTGTGTGTGTGAGAGAGAGAGACAGCACACTCATGTGTATGTATGTTGTGTACTAGAGATGGAATCCAGGACTAATATATTCTAAGCCAGTGCTCTACCGTGAGCAAATACCCCCAGCATCTCTGCTCTTCAGTTTGAAAGAGAAACACCCAAGTCCAACTCCAAGTGCAGCATCCTTGTCTCTGCTCTAAAGTGGCACATCGAAGGCAGGTCACAACGTTGCATGCATCCATGGTAGAAGTGGTTCCTGCTTCTCACACATCCCTGACCCATCTGTCTAGCACCCCTGCTGTATCCTAAGTCCAGGGTTGATGATTCACATCTGGTCTGAAATTCACAACAGTCTGTTGTTCCTGGGCCAACATGTTGTTGTATGTTTGAGACTGGGTCATGCTGTAGAGTCCAGACCGGCCTGGAGTCATGCCTGCTTATCATGAACTCCTCCTTTGCACCACCAGCACTCCCTCGGTGTGTGTGGGGGGAGGCACATTGTGTAATTGTACCATTGTGCCACCTCCACTCGAGGGGCACACTGTGCCATTGTGCCAGGAACACAGGCGACTCTGGGTACAGCTGGACCTGAATCTGTCTCTCTAACTCACAGGAAGCCTCAGACAGAAGATTGGCCACCCACATTCCCAAGAGTCTGATAATAAACTTGCCTTTCCGAGCTTCGGCAGGGAAGAGGGAGCACGTGCTGGGGCCTGCTGTGGGGAGGACATGGCCTTGGCAGCTTTGATAGGAGCCGTAGATCAGCAGCAGTAGCTAGACTTTATCCTGCTGTTCAAACTTGATCAGCTTCCTTCTCAATTTAAGTTGCTCTGGCCTGATTGTATCAGCCGAGTCTCTAAGGTGCTGGACCAGTATGCCTCTGAAGGATTCACTTAGCAATTTTAATCGTGTTGTTGCCTGTCTCTTTAAAGAGCCTATAAATCTTTCTTGAAATGCCTCTGAGTGGCTTCTCCCCTTCCTGTCCTAATGGGCTCAGACCACTGGATGGCAGAGTGAGGCCCTTCGCAGGGCACACAGCCCAATGCCTTCTGTGTAACTATTCCTAGCCCATAAAATGTATTTTTAAATACCAGCTGGCCCAAGGCCATCAGAGGTAAAATAACTGTAAAGCTTGATGTAAAGTTGCCAACTATGAAAGACATTCATACCTACCTTAGTCTACATTTTAGAACTTCTGTAAAACAGATTTTTAAAAAAAAATTAGGCATGCATTTTTTTAATTAACATTCATTTGTATCCATAAGAAAATGATAAGCCATTTGGTTTTAAGTGCAGGGGCTTCACAAGATGATGCCCATCGACAGTGTGACAGATTTCTCATTCTTCATCCTGCAAGTGAGAATACAGCAGAGCAAATATACGGCTCCAGCAACTGGACCATCCAATGTTTCTGAGCCAGCAATCTTTTAGGGTCTGGGTAACCATCAAGTGTGGCTCTGTTTGTAGCTACTTGTTCTCAGAGCCGTTCTAAAGTAGATAACATGCTGGCATTTCATCATTGTTATCTTCTAGGACTCAATTTTTTTCTTCAAGTGAATTTCCATGGCTCTATTTTGCCTCTCATGTAGAAAAGTTTTCTTCCCTCCCTTCCTAACAGAATTCTTTTGAAGAGTCTTGTGGAGAACCTGGTCTGAAAACATACACCCGTGTAAAAGTGTACTTGTTTTGTTCACATCTAGCAAAAACGTAGAAGTGGTTTCAAACTAAAACAATAGTGTTGTGCATTATAGGGTCCCTGGCTTTTTAGGATCCTCACGTCCAGAGTCAATGCTTAAAATTCCAACATTTATAATTCTAACATGAGACTCTCTTAATCAGTGTAGGGATTTGCAATAAAAATCTGGGACACATGCTGTCATGTTTGTTCCTTTCTAAAGTCCACAGATTTGCCCAAAGTCTATTTCTAAACAAAATGCTTTTATTAACTTAAAAATATTCTGTCTATATAGAAAAGGTTATTTTTTGAAATAGTTGCCTGAAGAGTATAGAAGTCCCCTTGATCTGCCAGGCTTAACATTGCTAAATTGAACTGTGGTACAAGATCCTCCAAGGAGCCCCTCCCTGGGGAACGGCTTCCTTTCTTACTGGGGTCACAGAGGAAAGGGAAACCCTATCCCCCATCTGTGAAAGGATGTTTTCCTCATTAAGAGGGAATTCCTTGGGTAGAGACCTCAGCAGACTGACCACCTGGGTGCTTTTTGTAGACCAAGTCTTAGAATATAGATGAGTAAACCTTAGGGTCCAATGGTTCAGCGGGAAGCGGCGCTGCAGACCTGGAAACCAGAGTTCGATTCCCAGATCCCACCAGGTGGCAGGAGAGCCCAAGAGTTGTCTTTTGACTCCTAAATGTAAGCTGTAGCATGTGCATGCCTGCACCCACAAAGAAGTAAATGAATGAATAAACAGATAATAAATTTTAAAAAATGCAAACATTTGGGAAACAGTCACATATTCGCCTCGAGGATTCTGCACGGAAAACTGGGAAGTGATAAGCATTCAGTCATTCAAACCATGTGTTTACATACCACCTAGTAGGTGCAGCTGATCTTCAGCGTGAGCCAAGGTTGTTTTTCAAAAATTCATTTGCAAACCATTCTGGATTATATTAAAGCTGTGTGTAGCATGTCGTGTCCTTGGACAAATTAAGGCTCTTTAACCATGCCATACCTGAAATGTTACAGGTCCATGAAAGGGGGCACAATATGCCACCATTAATACTCTTTCATTGTTCCATGGGCAATTAAAATGCTGGCATTTGGAGGCTTTTACAGTATGACATTAATATGGAATAATGTGGCATAAGCATGTTGTATTGGGCCCTAAATATTGCCATTGGGGCTGAGAGATATATTTATTAGCTATGACATACAGTAATGTAGAAATGAGTGAACCTATGTAAAAAGGACTCAGGAGAGCCTTACCTCTAAATCCTAGGAATAAGAGAAGCATTTTTCTGTTATACAGCACTTTAAATTCTGCAGATGTTGATGTGTTATTCTATTTTAATTCTGAAACCCTTTTGAGATCCAGATGCAAACATGTTTATTTACATAGGGGGAAAAGCTGAGGTGGGATGCCTTGAAATAAATGGTAAGCCCGCATCCTTACAAGAAGATGAGGGGACAACCAAAATGGCAGCCTCTGAGACCATCCATCTTAGGGGGAGAAAGAGAAAAATATGGTTCAGAGGAGTGTTGTTTTTCTAATTAATGGGTCCTTCCTTGTCTGAGTTAGGCTTTTTATTACTGTGGCAAAACACCATCATAACTGGAGGAAGTCAGGACAGGAACTCAAACGAGGCAGGAACCTGGAGGCAGGGGCTGATGCAGAAACCATGGTGGAGTGCTGCTTACTGGCTTGCTTCCCATGGCTTGCTTAGCCTGCTTTCTTATAGAAGCCAGGACCACTAGCTCAGGGATGGCTCCACCCACAATGGGCTGGGCCCTCCCACATTTGATCACTAATGCAGACAATGCCTTACAGCAGGATGGCATGGAGGTATTTTCTCAACTGAGGTTCCCTCTTTTCAGATAGCTCAAGTTTGAGCATCGACTTTGTTTAAGACTAGCCAGCACAGTCTCCATTCACGAATCCAGCTACAGTAGAGACCTTAAATGTCAGCTACACGTTCATGTGGTAAAAGCTTGATCTCTATGGAGGTACTGTTTACTGGTGGGAAGGGAGCAGTGTAGAATTTAAGAGATGAAGCCTAGAAGAGGTCTTTAAGACTGTGGAGTGTGCTGTTGGGAGAATAACAGCATTCCAGCCCCTTGCTTCTCTGTTTCCCCGTGTGTGCCTCACCACAGACCTTAATGTGATGAAACCAAGCCACACCAGCACCTCTGAAACCAGGAGCCAAAACAAACAAACGTGGCCCTGTTGTAAGTTGATTGTCTTGGGTATTCTCTGCATTGGTAGAAAGTGAGCCAGCAAGTATTCCAATATGGATATGAAAAAGATGGATAATGTTAGTTTGAACGTGATAAGTTGAGATCTTTGCCTTTTTCATCTTGGACTCCTAATATTCCTTCTTATAGTTAACTGTTTAAGTACATTGTTCTAAAAACATCGATAACCTATTGTTAGCAAGGTGAGGCATCTCTCCTCTCCCTCCCTTCCTTTGTCCCCCTCCCTCCCTCTTTCTCTCCTCCTCCCCCTTCTCCCCTTCTTTGCTTCTCTCTGTCTCTGTCTCTCTCTCCCTCCCTCTCTCTCTCTCTGTCTCTCTCTGTCTGTCTCTCTCTGTCTCTCTCTCTGTCTCTCTCTCTCCCTCCCTCTCTCTCTCTCTGTCTCTCTCTCTCTCTCTCTCTCTCTCTCTCTCTCTCACACACACACACACACACACACACACACACATCCCACTGAAATCTGGAACACATTTTTCCATACAACCATCTACCAAGAATCCTTTGGAACATTGTCCACTTTACAATTGATTCTGTCTGTGCTGTTGTCAAGAGAGACTGGGAAGAGACCGGTGAAGAGGGGGCGTTTTGAGCTTTTCTTTTTCCTTTGGGATTCAGCAAACTCTTTTCTTATGCTGTTTATCTAGAGAGAAGTCTCAAGTGTTTCTTTAGAATAAACATTTTACAACTTTCCATGCTTTACGGTTTCTTCTTATGAAGAGAGCTTTATTACCTGAGAAATTTGAAACACTTATGAAAAAGATGCTCATGGGGTCACTTCACAGAGGAGAAGATAGCTGATAAGAGGTGACACAACCCACTAAACTGTTGTGCCACGTTCAATGTAATCATGTATTTTTCTTTTCCCCATGACCATTCTTCTGATGATCTTTAAAGACAGTAAGAAAATCTTTTCTTCTGGTTATTTTAATAACTTCCAAAACCTAATTCCAACTTATAATTTCAAAGATCACACATAGTTTGTGAATACTGATTTTATACATCATAAATGCTTATATGAGGAGAATTATTATTCCATCCTGATTTTGGCTAAAGCCTTAGAGGCAAAGTTTTCTTTATTCTTATATACAGATGGTCATTCACACCCAGGTCTGAATGCATGGATTCAACCAACTGTGGGTTAAAAGTACATTTTTAATTGCACTCTGCAGAGCATATATAGGCCTTTTTGTTGATTTTCCACTGATAATACTGTATGGCATCTATGTGCTTAATGTTTACATTGTATTGGATTGCAATATAATGTACATTGAGATATTTAAATGTACAATATACAGATGAGATCATTTCAAGTATATAGACTAGTTGTATAGGCTACATGCAAATCCCATGACATTTTTACATAAGGAACTTGGTATCCTTAGATATGAGTTCTCCAATGATCTCAGAACCAACCCCCATGAATACCAATGCACAAATCTCTGAGCAAATGTTTAGTAAACAGACCAAATGATCTTGATTTAGGAAAATTTGACTCACAAGTAAACCACCTCAGAGTCAGAACATATGACTTACTTGTGTCCTAAAGAGTTTTTGTGAGCTAGAGATGTTGCTCAGTGGTACAATACTTGCCTAGCATGTACAAGGGCTTGCATTCCATCCCAGTACCAAACCCAAAAATCAAAACAAACAAGCAAAACACACACGCGCACACACACACACACATGCACACAACATATATAAACACACATATACACATACACATGCGTACATGCATCACATACATATACACACATAAACATGCATATACACATATACACACACATGCACACATACACCACACAAACACACACGTACATATATACACATACATACAGATACATGCACGCATTCACACATATATACACAGACACACATATACACACTGACACAGAGACATACACATACATCATACATATACATACATGTATACACATTCATACACACACATACACATACACTTATACAGCATAATACAGATATATACACACACATACATCACACACATACACATACATATACAGACATATACACACACACATGCACACACATAAACACATATACACACATATAAACAAACATGCATACACATGGATTTGATTTTCACAGATCACTATATATTCAGGAAGAAAAACTAGAAATACGGAAACCCCTTTCTATTAATAAAGTAACTTAAATTACCTCTGAGGAGATGGTGGAGTGTTATGTTCACTGATTCAGTGACTCACAAACATAAAGGAGTCTCCCTATTTTTCTGCTAAGCCATGCTTAAAGTTGACCTCTTTTTCAGATTGTCTCGCTTACATGGCTGTACAATAGCTGTTGAGCACAAATGAAATAACACATTTCCAAGTTCATCTAACACCAGGAAAAAGGAAGTCCTGTCGTGGACCACAAGGTAGGAACTCTTCTTTCAAATTGATAAGGCTGTGACAGCGAGAAGCCATGCGCAGAGTGGCTTAAGTTAGTCACGATCCTCATGAAGAGCTGGGAATCATGTGAGCCACACTTCCACCATCTGACTGTGAAGAAAGGATGTGACAGGGAGGGAGTAGTGGGTCATTAATTCCATGTTATCAGCCAATGATGTCCATTTGAGTGAGGCCATTATATTTAATTGTTGCATTCTTTTTATTTCTAAATGAAACAAAGTATGTATTATGATCTGTCAGTGCCTAACCCCCATCCCTGCCTACTGTTGCAAACTCTCTGTTATGTCTTATACTTTGATGGGGAACATGTCTCCTGTTATGACCAAGTATAATGTCACTTTTATCTTATGATCAAAGTAGCTGCAGGCTCCTTGAACAGAAGGTACCCCAAATATAGCTATTACTGTATCCAGAACCTATTGTACCAAAAGTCTGGTCCAGGCCAGCGAAACTTTGTTCATTGTGACCTGTGCCAGAGCCAACCTATATACCTTATGTACAACTGGGTTGCTTCTTCATAGGGAGATCTAATGATAGTCACCATCAGAAGTGCTCTCTATTCATCTATTTTGGGGATTTGGGCATGGGCTATGGGAACAGGGATCAAAGCAGGAGACAAATCATGAAGGTTTGGGGGCTGGTTGGAAGCTACTGGCTCAGATCACAAGGTAGAATGAGGTTGCAGCCCAGGACAGACTTGTTATGGTGCCTATGGTCTGTGTCAGCAGCTTGTGACCCTATTTTTCCCGTCTATTCTCTGCTGATGGGAAGATCCATTCTAGACTCCAGACAACAAGTCTGGGCTCAGAGTGATTTAGGATACAGTCTTACAGGTTGGAAATTATTCAAGAAAGCAGCAGTGCTTCACACCCATCCATGGAAGAGCAAAATTGGTGTCTCCCATTCCCAAAGATTTATATTATTAGATGAGAAAACACTAAAATTGAACTTTTCTTCCTGCCAGTCAAAGCTATAATGTGTTGGTTTAGTCACCAAAGTTGAGGTTGGAGATTTGGCTTTTCCTTTTGTTGGATTATGGTGTCTCAATTTCCTGAATGGACTCATACAAGCCGCTGCAGAAAGGTTGTTGCTGCCCTTGGCTATAAAATGTCATAAGCTGTCCAACTCTTTTGGTATTAAGGTTTGGCAAAGGGACATGGACCAAGGTAGTGTGGAAAACCCTATCTTGGAATTCACTGAATGGGCAAGAAGCACAGTTAAGGCTGAAGGACACTGAATACAGACATCCCAGTAGCCTGTCTGCTTCCAAAGCTGATGCAGAATGGTTCTCAAATAGGTGATCAGCACCACCCACCTTTCTTCTTTTAAAATCACAAATGGTCTTATCTGAACAAGAACGTCCAATTATAAGGCAGATACAGAGGCTAGAGAGACGGTTCATCAGTTAGGAGCAGTTACGGGCCGGGTTTGGTTTCCAGCACACACATGACAGCCATCTGTAACTCCAGTTCTAAGGGATCTGATGCCTGTTTCTGACTTCTGTGCACACCAGGCACACATATGGCATACATACAAACATGCAGACAAAACACTCATGTACATAAAATAAAGTAAATACATTTGTTTTTTAAGTAAACAGTACAGCAGAGATCTGTCGTTGATTTAGAGTCTTTCACTCATTCTGGACTCTAGATAAAAAACAAGTTATGTAAATAACATACAGCTTCCTGAACAGAATATAGTAAAAGGGTTGGATGGTCCACTTTCTGCAAGTTGATGGAGTTGTCATCTAAAATCAACCAAGACACCCAAGTTGGACCAGTGCCCAGGGAGGGAAGGAAGTTTAGAAGCAAGGATAAATTTGAGCTTCTTATCAAGCCAAGATCATCACAGACTATCACCAGCTTCCAGCTTCAAGGGTCTCTCTCTAATTGGCTGTGCCTCCTCCTGTGTGTTTTCCCATCCTTTGTGCCTTCTTGCCCCCTCCATCTTCATCTGTGTCTGTTGGCCATCTTGCACTGCCCTTCTTACTGAGGCCTGATTCTTCTACCCTCCAGGCAACCTGTGAGCTAGTGTGTCTGTGCTCACCTCAGAGACATGACTTATTCTTAAACATTTTGTGATAACTATTGGAGAATTGAGATCCAGGGAAAATTAGTGACTCCATTGGAAAATGAACTGGAAAGAGGCAGATGCAGCTCAGTTTATAAAGTGCGAGTCTAGTATACATAAAGCTCTGGGTTCCATCCCTAGGACTACTAGGTACTTCTGAGTGTAATTCTAGCACTTGGAAGGTGGAGGCAGGAGAATGAAGAATTCAAGGCTAGCCTCAACAATATAGCCAGTTCAAGGTAAGCCCATGTTACAAAAGACCCTGTCTAAAAATAAAAAGAAAATTAACTAGAAGATATAATGTTTAGCCTGGGATACTCGTCATCATATAACTGTATTTATATTATAAGGTTCTTTGTAGTCACCATAAAGGGAATATAGAGAGTATACATATAATGTATGTAATGTGTGTGTGTCCATGTGCATCTGCATCCATCCATCACACATATTATTTAGTAGTGAGAAATAAAAACATGGGTATTCTATGTTCATTTATGAAGGAGTAATATAACCTGATAAAAAGTAACCTAAAGGAGAAAGAGTTGACTTTACTTCACAATTCCAGCTCAGAGCCCATCACTTTGGGAGTCACAGCAGCAAGTTACACAGCCCAAGACAGCTTGTCACATCACATCCACAGTCAAGGGCTGAGATCGAATGATGTCATACTCACTGGTTGTTGGTTGTGCTCAGCTTGACTTTCCCACTTATGCTGTTCAGAATCTCTTTCTAGGGAATGGTGTCACCCACAGTCAGCTGGGTCTTCCTACATTAACTGACTTCAGTAAGTCCATCCCCCATTGACATATCCACAGGCCAATCCAATGTAGATCATCCCTCATTGAAACTCTTCTCAAGTGATTCTAGGTTGTATCAAATGGGCAAGTAAAGCTAACAATCACAGTGGGTTATTTAAAATTGACTACCGTCGGTCTGTTTAAAACTTGGAGTCCAAGCATTTAAGTCATCATCATGAAAACAGGGCCTGATTAAATACCCTTTGGGGCTGGTTTATGTTACCTTTGGTTGCCTAACTCCTAGATTTCAACCTTTTAACATCCCCCAAATATTTTACAACTATAGCTCTTCAATTCTGGGTTTCTGTAGACACATTTTTCAAAAAAGAATTTCTACAAATGAAATTCTTTTGACTAGTGGTCAACAAATGGTGCCAGGTTGTGTCATGTTGTCCAAACAGAACCCTTAAAGAAATAGAATAGGCTTCTGTTTATAGCATACACTCTAACACACTCATGGACACATCTTAAAGGTTGCTTATACACAAGGATGTCACCATGCTTTCCAGAGGAGTAAAAGCAAAGTTGATGCCGAAGGTCTAATTTCTGTTGTCTAAGTGAATTTTATTGGGTGTGGGAGCTCCTGTGCCCTAGGAAAGCTCTGCACGCCAAGGCACTACTGTGCCTTGGTGCCCATGAATAGATTGGCTAACCTTCATTGTTGTTTGCATCTGCTAAGATCAAATGTAAAGCACTGGCTAGCCTATCTGTATTTTTGCAAACAAAAAGTATCTGTATGTGTGTGCCTGTGTGTATGTCTGTGTGTGTGTGTGTGTGTGTGTGTGTGTGTGTGTGTGTAAAAGAGAGGGGGGAAGAGACAGAGACACAGAGAAAGAGAAGGAATATTATGATTTTCTTGGAGAGCCCTTTGTGAGTTTCTAGTGTGTCTATATGTGCATGGACACGTGTAATCTTCTACAATAAACTTTAATAGTCCTTGTGAGAAATTGTACCCATATTCAGCCTAGTTTCTATTATTGGGAAGTCTGAGGCAATTCTTGAGCACTGAATCTTTGATCTGTAGAAACAGTGGTTTCCATGGAGCTGTGCTGGCTAATGATCAGGCTGAAGTTCAGCATTCCAGTGAGCTGGGATCTATTTTCCTAACCAGGCCTGCCCCGAAGTATTTGCATAAAGACTTTAAAGTCCTGATGTTTACATCTGGATGCTGAAAGTACGTTGACTAGTTGAGGGTGAAAGTAGAGCAAACCATTAAAAATCTGTTTCATTTATCTAAATGTTAGCTTATTTCTAGAAAAAAAAAAGTATTTTAATCTTTTGATGACATAGAATACACATTTCCCCAACACTCCAATTTTGTACAAAGTAATGCAAAACACACTTTGTCTTATTTGACCTTAAATGTAAGTAAAATGAAAGCCAAATTATCATGACCAATATATTCCCTACATCTGGCAAGACTCTTTTTCTCAAAGCAATTGTTAATCCCAACTTATTTTTAGACATTTTAGGCTGAGCCTTCTTCTCTGGGCTTCTTTCTCCCCCACCCAGTTCTGCAGAACAGCCGGCCTAAGAAGGCTGCCAGCCCCACCCCAATGGCATTTTCAATTCACACACTCACACAGCTGTGCTATGGCTTCAGGAAGGACAGGAGGTTCCTGACTTAACAACTTACCCTGACCAAGAGGAAAGAAAGTCTTAAACAAACAAACAACCAAGTAAACAAAGATGTGTAGATAAGTGGGCAGCGTTCCTATTGCAATGAATAGGATTAAATTGGAGCCAAGAGAAAACATAACATTTGCCTGAGTGGACTGAAACTACAAAGCTTTGGAGAAGGCCTTTGACTTCTACAAAAGTCAGTCTGTGATGGTGGGATGCCTGACTCCCTCTTGACTACATCTGCTGGTATCCAGAGGCCTTGGGCTATGGGGACATTATCCCTTAGCTAACATGTAAAATATATCATGAAATACTCTCTGAGGTCAAGGTTGTTGTTTTCTTGAGATAGAGTCTTGCTTTGTATCCTAGGCTGGCCTGGAAGCTCTAACAATCTTCTTACTTTTGTCTCTTGGATGTAGGACTCATGTGTGACCCACCCTGTCTGGCTTCAGGCTAAATGTTTACCTGTTTGCACCACCGTCCTTGATGTTGCATCTGTTGCTTATTTAGTCCTCTTGGCAATGTGTCAGGAAGCCCAGAGACTCCCAGGCTGTAGTCTACCCTCTCAACCTTTCTTCATCATGTGGCTGTGGCTCTAACCCAGGTTGTGATCCAAAGATGTAATTCTGATTTCCTTTCAAACCATTCCGGGAATAACTGAAGGGTTCTGCATTCAAGGAAAACATTGACATTATTTTTACCCCTGGTCCCTTAATGAGATAATTATTTACTTTTGTTCATATACCTCATAGATTTTGATGGAAGAAAAATACTGGGTTTTGCCTTGCATTTTTTATGCATATTTATGCTTCCAAAATAAATAAACAAGGAGGGAGTAGAATCCGTTTTCAAAAATCAGCAGTACTGCAGGGAAGCTTTAATAAAAAACTGACTTAAGTAGATTTTCTTTTCATAGATGCTCACTTTTCTTACACTGACTTCATAAGGGATATGATCCCTTAAGTCACGCCTTTCAGATATGTAGGGTAAATGTTGGGTTTGTAATAAAGAAGAAAACCTAAGAACAGTTGCATAACCCAGAAAGGGCAACCATGACGCACCAAGCAGAACAACCACCAGCCAATACTGAAAGTGTCAGCACCTTTTGTGCATGGCTCCGATGTCAGAACTGGTGTGCACAACACTGCTGACCTCACATCTGCGAATGGCAGCTCCTGGAGTTGGGTCACCATGTTAGCCCTAAGTGGGTTAAAATACACTTCTGCATTCATATGTACAAAAGTTCAGTGAAAAATGTGGGTTCCCTATTCATCCCAGGAATGGTGGAAAAAGCATGGGTCATGTAAGCAAACAGAGCTCATGACCCTGTGAGCTGTGGTATGAAATAATAGTCTGTGTAGCTTGGGAAATGGTACAGTAGAAACAGCTCTTCTTGCTACTTCTTAATTCTCCATCTAGAGAGGACCCCTCAAAAGAAGAAAGGACAAGAGTACTGTGAGCAGGAAACACAGCAGCAAACTATGAATAAATGGTCAAGTCGGGAATCAGAAAAGGCCCAAATGTAGTTGGTCTTCTATGTAGGCGCATTGGTTGAAGGCTCTATTAGCCAAGTCCTGTGATAGGTGCTAAGGATCAATGAGTCACACAAAAATATAACCCTCAGAGAGCCTAGTGGGGCTAGAAGACAATGGCTTTAAAGCCATAAACGTGTGGGATTAACAGCAGCAGTAGCTATGAAGAGCACAGAAACAGTCTTGATCTGGGTTGGCAAGAGATTAGAGAAGGCCCAGGGGACATCAGGGACAGAAATAACAAATGTGTGAGTTAAAACCCAGGGAGGCCAGAGATCCATAGTGATTGTGTTGGGAAGAGGCAAGGAATCCATATTGATCGGCCTTGTGGGCCATGCTAAGGTGTCTCGTTTTCATCTGAAAAGGCAGTGAGATTGTATGTATGGGATTTAAGAAGAAGAGAGCTGAATCCAGGTCAACTTTTTGTGGATTCATGGTAGCTCTTGGGTGGTTGCGTTAATGGCAGGGGAGTGGCAATGGAACAGAGTGAGGAGCCTTGTACTGCAGCCAGTCAGGGAGATGATAATCTGGTCACCTGAGAAGTCCCCTCGTGTGTAAAGATGCATAGATATTATCGAGGACCCACTACTTGGATAATTCATAGGAAAGTGTTATAAGGAGTCTTTATCTGAGTGTGTTTATTTTATGTCACTACCTTTTAAAGCCATCCTAGGACCTCTCTACTGGGAGACCTGGATCTGCAGAGAATTAGAAAGCCCGACTCTACACACGGATGCCTTAATGGTACCAAAAACTGAAACGTGCTGTGCAAAGTCTCGCCATCAGTTGCTGCCATCCTCTCTGCTTTTTCAAATTTCCCGGGAGGTACCGAGGGGGTTGTTCATTGTTAGCAGAGGTGCATGAACATGGAAATTAAAGATGATTCTGCTATGGCTTTTGAAGTTCTGTCCTTTGGGGAAGGACCTTATTAACTACTTACTGTAACTACCAGTCAATAAACTGACCCTACTTCACCAATAGTAGGTTTTAGGGGACATAGGAGAGCATTGGAATTATTTGATAATTGAAGATGTGGAGAAAGGGAAAAGATGGTCCTATATTGTTTCGACAGATGTTTAAGTTCATTGCGACATTGAGGGGGTTTCTGTAATGTGAATGGAGGATGCCTTTAGTCACAGTAGGGAGGGAGGCTGTGCATGTGTAGGTGTGTGTGGGTGTGTGTGGGAACCAGAGGTCTTTCTTCAGTCTCTTCTCCACCTTTTTGTTTTAGACAAGGTCTCTATTAAACCTGAAGATCACTATATTGGCTACCCTAGCTGACCAGCAAGTCCTGGGATTGCCCTGCCTCTGCCTGTTAGTGGCAGGGATACATATGGTTACCTACGGGATTGAGGTTATACATTGCTGGTGTTATGAGGATCTGAACTCAGGTCTTCATGCTTGTAGAGCATACTTTACCCACTAGACCATCTCCCTAGCCAAAGAAGTCCTCATTTTCCAAGTTAGGATCAGAAGGAAGAGCACCATGCATGGGTAAAAAGAAGATCGTAATAACTAGAATATGGAGTCCCATGGCTACGGTCCTTCCAGCATTCCTGTACTCCCGTGGCTACGGTCTTTCCAGCATTCCTGTACTCTCATGGCTACGGTCCTTCCAGCATTCCTGTACTCCCATGGCTACGGTCGTTCCAGCATTCCTGTACTGCAGCCCCTGGGCTTATCTGCTTCTGAGCACTGCAAACTAAGTATTTCAGCCCTTTCTGCTGCATATCAATTCTGCACTTATCCCCATCCCCTAAATTACACATCCTGGCAAGATTTGCACTTGTAAAGCATTTAATTATTATGTTTGGCAGTCGTGGCTGGTTGCATTATGTAAACAAATGCCAACTTCAAACACCGGGGTTGATTTTTTTTTTTTCATAGTCTGCCAGAAAGCGAGACAATTTGATGTGCATTCAGATGCTCTGTTTCTGGTTCCATAATGTAGGTGTGGGAACGGGAATCTGGCTTGCTTCTGAGGTCCTAATGCCACAGAAAATTAGCCTTTCGCATCCTCAGCAGAACTGTAAATCACCACAGAGACATGTTCCAAAGACACTCTCAATGTATGCCCCTTTCTAGTGAAAGTTCTTTGTATCATTTAAACATGTACAAGTGCTGCATTATTTTCAGACCTTCTGTGTGGTTTGTAGACTCTACAAAGTGTAGCTAACATGCTAACATCTCATGGAAAGATTCCCAAGGTTTCTATGGAGGTCCTGGTAGACACGGTTTATTGTCTCCTCCCTATCTGTAGGCACTGATTGCTATCTAATGTCTAAATGTGATCAAGAGCACTTCTCAGCTCAGTTGACTCTAGGATACGCTATATTCCTGCACAGAGCCCTTAATGATCTAATATTGGGGGCAGGGGTGCTGGAGCAATGAATCGGTAGGTAAAGCACTTGTCACATGAAGTCTTGAATTCAAACTCTAGAAGCCGTGTCAAAAGCCAAGTGTGAGACATAGCTGTAATCCCAGTACTGCAAAATCCCCTGGGACTTGCTGGCCAGCCAGTCTAGCCAAGCCAGCAAGCTTCAAATTTAGTGTGTCCTAAAAAATGAGGTGGGAAGTGATATGGATCACTGACATCAACCTGACATTGACCACCAGTCTCCACACATGCTCATGCACTAACACACATGTGCACCTACATAAATACACATACACAAAAAGGACTCTTGTTTAGTCAACTCCATTGATTAAAAAACAAGCATCCAATCTCCTCTCTCCCTAGAGTACTAGCCATGAGGACCTGATTTATAAAAGAGTAAAAGCCCTACTGGGTGTCACCCTTTGTGTCTCTCCACCTGTCTTCTTGGAATCCAGTGTCTGACTCCTCGTTCATGGAGTTGATCCTGAGGCTGAGCAAAAGTCTGAATCATCACAGGAAGGTTAAATTATTGTTTGGATACCATGCTTATTTATGGAGATGAGAACTTGAATGATCCAGTTTAAAGAGAGAAAAAAAAATTTAACAAGGGTTGAAAGGGGTTTTATGGTAACCTTAAAGTTACAGGAAGGTTTAGACAGGTGGATCTTCGCATCTCTTGAGGTACCTGGATTATTGTTGCTTTACTCTAACAGTGATGACTGAATGAGCTCAGAGCACAACCTCTCCCCCCTCTGACTTTCTCAGTATCAGCCTGCTCCAAGGAAGGGAATGTGGAGTCAGGCTTTTATTTAAGAACAGCATACCTGCCTGGACCGAGGTCACCAGCCAGCCAGGTTCCAAGGCTTACTATCTATGGCTGTAGATCGGTAGGTAGGGAGGTGCCTGGTTTCACTTTTATTTTCAGTTGCAAATGCTAGCCTATATCTCAGACACTCCGATAGAATGTGCATACAACTTGGGAATGCTTTACTGTTTGAAAATGCTGTGCAAACTCAAAACTTACATGTAAATGGACATAGTAAAGTGAGAAGGTTTTAATAACCCACAGGTGGCATGCTGGGCACTCAGCATATGTTAGTCAGCAACATGAGGGAAGTTCTTTGTGTAAATCTAATCTGACCTATTTCCTCTCTCCCACCTGATAGCAACAAGTCCTTGGAGAGGTCCTCCATTCTGCCTTACCCACTTCACCACCCGACTCCTGGTACCATTTACTAATCCACAGTGGGCAAGGCTGTAAGGTATAGGGTGTAGGCTCATCTATGGTGACACAGCATGAGAAGCGGAACCAGGACTGAAAGATGTGACACACAGCACACATGCGACACACAGTGCCCTAGGCTGAGTGCAGCATCCACAGTGTGGTGTGGTGGATTTGACAGGAGGCCCTGTGCCTTCAGCCTCTCTTTTGGTTTTAACTTACTCCCATGACCGCGGGGGGTCTCAAATTGTTCATCCTCTTCCTAGGATAGTTTTGATCTCTTGTCTCTAAAGGTAAAACTTTATTTTTCTAGTGGGAAGTTAAGCCTGCGAATTACTCAAATAAGTTACTGATATACAAGTATAATACTGATATACAGGTATAATATAAAAGAGAAAGTATTCAAAACTGAGACTGCATGCCATGGGTTGGAGGCCTATATGTACTTTCCATGACACCACACGTATGCCCCTGTGGGAAAGACTGGGGTAACAGAAGAAGGGGTTCTATATTCTGAATTGTGGGCTCTACATAGTTTCTTTTCTACTCAAGTTGGAAAAAATTTGTTTCTGGGCCACCAGAATGAATGATATCTTCTTTTATAATTTTGTTAATAGCTACAGACAGAAAAATGTCAATATATTCACCTCCATCTGGTTGCAAAAGTTAGAGCAGGTTTTGGGAACTGATGTCTTTGAGAGCCACCGCAGAAAAGGAAGGGGAGGAGAGGCGTGGACTATTGGAGGTCACAGCAAAGTCCTTATAAAAGGAATTAGCTCCTGTCTGGGATTGTCCAACTTTTGCTTGCTAGAAAATTCCCAGCCAGCTGTTGATTAATTAAAATGTCCATAGCAAACCTTTTTAAACAGGAGTAAAGGATGATGCCTATTCAGTTTTTCAATTTATTTCCATATCCTCAAATGATGAATGTTGGTGTGTGTACTTGCTGCTGCATAAAGACAAAATGTAGCCCCCTCCCACCAACAAAAGTAAATACGGTTTCCACTCTTTGCAGACAAGTGTTTTTAAACCACTCCCAACAAGGCCTAAATTGCCAGTGTCTAAATAAGCTTTAGTAATCCCAAAGAGCAAGAAAAAAGAGACCAATTCCTTACGCTTTAAATAACCCTCCACACATAAACAAGAGCTCCTCCTTGGCAGACTCGTGTTAACCTCAGATGCCTCAGCCAACAGGGTTTCGATATTAAGTTTAGCCTGAATTACCCATGCTGACCCTGTTTAATTGTTGTAAGTGGTAGGAATTAATTTTGTGCAGGCAAGGATGAAGGCTAATGCCAGTCAATCCGCGCCTTGTAATTAATCCACATACTCGTAAAGGAGAGGGAGAAAAGTTGGCACATTCTCTGGTTTACAGTTCTCTACCACCCTAACTCAGCGTCCCTGGGTTTTATAGGATTCAAATTTTAGGGTAGAATCACAATTAGCAAAAGGTTTGCAAGAGCAGATGGCTCTGTCCGGCTGCCAAATATCAAGGTGTTGTCCGAAATCTGTTCTAACCAAGAGAGCCAAAGAAGTATTTGAATCAACGACAAACATTTTCAGATGTCTTTGAAATGTGGCCGAGCAGGTGGGTGTTATCCTATGGGGACAATCACGGTTGTCTCTGAAACCCTAAATTACTGAAGACCACTGAACTGTAAACCAGCAAGAAATCTTAACCCACCACCTTCCATTGGTGAGAAAATTAAAAAAGTCCGAAAAAAAAGGCAAAAATATTAAGAGACAGTTTCCTACAAAATCAATATGTCAAACAAGTTCTTACTAAATGTTATATATAAGAGAAGGTGGCATGATATTACACAGTCTTTTCCTTTGATATGGCAGAGAAAATGAATGGAAATCATTTTTGTAATATAATATTTTAAGGGTCGGGCTGTGAGATAGCTCCATTCATCGCCTTTATTTCTACGTTTCTGTGCCTTTTAAAAGATATTTATTTTTATGTGTGTTTGGGGGGTGTGTGCCTGCATGAATGTATGTGTACCATGTACATGTAGGTGCCTACAGAAGTCAGAAATGGGCGTTAGATTCCTCAGGACAGCAGTCACTGACAGTGATGAATTACTTAACATAGGTGCTAAGAAGCAAATTTGGTTGTGCTTTGAGAACCGCACATGTTCTTAACCACTCAGCAATTGCTCTAGGCCACTGACATGCTTTCTTTCTTTAAGATGAAAATTAAACAGTTCTTTCATGGTTTCATCTTCTATGCTTTGATTTTAAAATGAGTATTAAGCCACAGTTAGATTTCACAAACTCTGTGCCTGTGTCCATCAATATAGCATGTCTAAGGACAGAGAAGACGCAAATATGCTACCCAAGTTGGAGATAAATGTAGGCATCTCACACCTCACCCCAACCATAGAAACCATAAAATAAGGAAACATCAAATGAATCATGTTTTCCCATGGGAATGATTTGATAATTAGGGGCTTTCTTTACCAGAACTTAGTATCTAGCTATAAACAACAGTATGATTTTTTAAAAAGAAAAAAAAAATTACTACAGTGATGATGGAAATATCTTATTTACTAATTATACAAGTCTCTGGTGCATAAAAGTTGTTCATTCATTCGTTTATTCAACAAGTTTTCATTGCATAGATACTAAATTCCAAGTACCAGTCCACAGTCTGGGAAAATGATGTGGATAAATTAATTAATTAATTAATTAATATAGAAGTACACTCAGTGTCATTAGTGTAGGCTAGACTAGTGGGGGAAATGGCTAGAAACCAAATAGTTGGTTTCTAGGGGGGAAAAAAATAGTCCTCCTCACCTGAGGAGGCGGCATCTGAGGCAAATTCTGACAGATTAGCAGTAGCTAAAATAGGTACAAGTGAAATGGAGAGACCATGAGCCCTGGAGAATCCTGGAGAAGAGTAATAGGTGTGGACAGTCTTTGGATCAAAGTTGGGAAGGCTGACAAGGAGGAATGGGTTGCGACACATTGACAATTTTGATCATTATCCAAGAATAAATGAGAAGGCACAGAACCGTGCCCAGGGTGGAGTGACATCAGGTTTGCAATTTGGAAGATCACAGTGCAATTGTCTGTCCTGTCCAGGAGACAGGTTACTAGACCCCTATTCTAGTACAGACTCAAGAGCATGGTAGCGATTAATGGACAGTTGAATAACTAGTGGAGAATTAAGAAGTGAGAAGGTTGGACAGAGGTGGTAAGGATTTGACTGGAGTGAAGTAGAAAATGTACACTGGGTGGCTCTTCCTGCAGACAGAGACCGGGTGGTGGTGGCATTCCCCGGCTGCGACCCGGGGCTGGGAGAACGACTGTGTGCACATATTACATTGTCTTTCTCTATGAAATCTCAAAGCTGGGAAGTGGAGCAGTCACTTGGCTATCCTGCCTCATGCTCAGACACTTTAGCTGTGAATGGCTGAGTTCCAGTTGATGCCGCAAGCGAGATGGAGAAAGGACGTCAGTGGAGGTAGGAGGAGAACCAGGTTAGAGGGATACGGTGGCCAAACATGTCAGGCGCTGCCAAGAAGTTAGACGAGAAAGAGACTCATAAATACCAACTGGCTTAGGCAGCAGCATCCATAGAGAGATGTTGCAGTGGGAAAGCCAGGTGGGATGGAATTAGAAAGAGAAGTGTTAACAGCTGGGAGAAGAGACCCTGAGTCAAGGGGAGATAGGGTTAGACAGAAAGCCTTGAGGGGAACATTCTCCTACCATTCAGGAAGTAGGAGAGGAGACACTTGTGAGTGCAATTGAATAATGCCTGTCTGTGAGAGAATCTAAGTGAACTTGCAAGAGGTTTTCCCTCAGATTGGTTTACATGAGCAGAAACTGTGCATGTGTTCATATCTGCCCTGTTTTTCTCCTGTGTATGACCATTCAACACTGAAAATGGGACTGTCTGTTGGGCCCATAGGAGACAGTCTAACAATCGGGTGGACTTTGCATAGCATCTAATTCAGAACAGTTCAGCCCAAGCTGTGCCTCACACTTAGAGACAAGAAGTGTTAATCAGCTTCATCTTTCTCTGTTTTGAAAATGCTGTGTTTTCTTCACCACTCTTCACGTTGAGAACTATATGCTGGCTAATAGCTGTACATCTTGCTTTAAACATGGGAGCATTTTCTAGACCCTGGAGCACTTGGAGACACACACCTATCATCTCTATCCTTTGGAGAAATCCTTTGCTCCAAAACCTATTTTACCAAGTCCAGGGCAGAACTGCATTGAGAGAACTCAGCAAGACAGAGGGATGTTTGGCCCACTCATTGAGTGGGAAGCCCACTGCCGTGGATGCAATTTCATTCCTCCTCAGTCTTCCCTCCCCACCCCCGCCCTGAATGCAGAACAGACTCCAGCACTGTCCAGGCAGAATTTGCAGAATTTGATTGATGGGGCATTAATCATTTAAAACCCGGAGCTTGCTGTGGTGTGGACAGAGCTTGCTGCCCATCCCTGGTGTCTGTAAAAGCCTGTCAAAATCAAGTTTCTTTCTTCATAACTTTCTTACAGTCAATGCTTTGCCAGTTCTATACCTGTTTCCCAAATCCCATACCAGTGTAGATCAGGGGCCACCCAAAACAGCCTGCCTGGTAAAGCCGCCTTTATATCCCAGTACTAGGCCATACTGCCCTTGTGAAACCACCAGTGTTGCGCTTACAGAGTAAGGCCTAAGCCCTGCTTGGGAGAATCTTACAGCCCACACAAGACACTCAAGAAAGGGCTCACCATTCAGGTCAATGACAGCATGAACTAAATCCACTATGAAAGCAAACACTATACCTAAGCTACCCACAGGCCACAGCAGAAGCCAGCTGCAGGAGCACAAACACTCACTGTAGCATACAGTCATTCAGCATAGGCTACCATGGTAAGAGCAAATGGCCCACGCTTACTAGACAGTATCAGCTAGAAACATTCATCTTCCGGAGTTAATGTGTTCCTCAGATACCATGTCCAAAAAGCCAATCTGTCAGATGCTGGGGTCTAGTGTCAAAGCAGCAAAGACCTTTCTGTCTAAACAGATTCTGACCTGATTTGGGAACTGGAAACACAGAAGCAAGGAAGAGATTACATTACATTCCTACCTTTATGATTAACTTTGACGGCCATGACTTAGGATAGGTAGACACCAACACACTTCTCATCCAGTTGGCTGAGCTGGAGCACGACCGCCTCCACACAGGAAAAGAACAAATAAATCAAAGCGTAAGACGAAAACTAGTTCCCCGTTTTACACACACCTGTCCAGCTCTTGTGTGGGAGAGGAGCAGGTAAATAGAGACCAGGAACTCAAACAGTACCAGCCCAAGGGAAACAAAATCAAACATTGATACTAAGCTAAAGAATGCATGCTCTTCTGGAGGACCCAGGTTCGATTCCCTGAACCCACATGGTTTGCTCACAGATGTCTGTAGCTCCAGTTCAGGGGATCCAATGCCCTCTTCTGGTCTCTATAGGCACTGCACACTTACAGTACACAGATGTACTTGCAAATAAAATGCCCATTCACATATATAATTTTTAAAAATCAATACTGAGGGAGAAATATACACCCACACACACAGTCTTGCCTTCAATCCAGCAACTTCTCCAGAAATAATAGGAGGTCAAATATTTGCTAGAGATGGCAGGCCTACTTAATTCTAACCGCTTAGTACATGTTTTTACAGTTTGACAGCCACCTCATCCTGGCTGAGCCAGGATTCCTTCAATCAGCATTCACCAAGTGGCCCCTGGTGCCTAGAATCACATGAAGTCCTAAAGGATTTCCAAGAAGTAGATGGCCTGATTCAGCCCTCATCCCCTGCAGAGAGTCAGGCAGTACTTAGGTCTATAAATCTAAGAGAGTGTTAATAGCTCAATATCACCATAAGAAATTACAAGTAAATGCCCATGAACTAGTTTGTGAGCTCAGCGCACACATGTACATATGCACTTGTGCGTGTACGCACGTGCACAAACACATGCGCACACACATCTGTTCATAAAAGAAGACAGATCTGGGGGGAGCATGAGCTCATGTCCTTGCCCTCATGTTTTTCTCGGTGGAAGAACTCAGCTCTGCCTCAGTGTGACCTGTTGAAGGAAGTGCATTTGTACGGACTGGGAAGGGTGGAGTTGACCTCCCAGACAGGACATTACTCTTCTTCCTCTTCCTGTCCCTGTTTCTCACAGCAGTCATGGTCATTGCTCAGCTTCCTGTGGGGGCGATTGTAGATCCTGAGGGTCTATTTGCTGCCACCAGCAAGTAGAGGACAGCATACTGCTATGCGCATTGGACCCATGGGAACCTACTCAGTGGTATCGAGAGTAGCATTCTGTGTGGAGTCAGTCGAAGAGGAAGGACACTGTTGACAAATTGTGTTCTGGGCTAAAACATCACAAGTAAGAGAACCATGGGCCTGTGGAGCAGAGCAAAGACAAGTGACGCTAACAGATAGCACCTGCTGCTGGGGTAACATCTAAGGTGGAAGCAAGCAAGGGTCCTAAAGGATGGGTGTAGAGAGACAAGAGCTCTGTGTGCCTGCACTTTGGACCATGGAATGGAGTCACTTCATACAACATAGCATGTGCTGGCTAGATTCTGCTGGACAAAACACTAATAAAGACAATGGGCCCCAAAGCCTTGAAGACATTGTGGACCTCCTGGCATCATGTCAAACAATGTCTGACAGGAGTCCAGAGAACCCCATGAAGTCTTACTGAGGCCCAGCGAGGCTGAGGCTGAGCCAGTTGATTGAGGCAGAGCAGACATAACAACAGTTAACGGTGAGCACAGCTTAATGTTTCTGAAGTTCTGTGGTTAGATCACCTGATGGTGAGAGCAGGGGAGAGATGGGGAGGTTGGGTAGCAGTTAGAGAATTGTACTTGCCACGTCCTCTGGCCTCATTAGCTGCCTTCCTCATGAACTTCCCTGTCTCCTCTGGTGCATGTCGACAGTGGCTCTACAGGGATCTGAATGTCTGAATTTGGGCTGTTTGCTGTGCTTTTAAAAACAGCTTTGGCCACAAGCCTTATGTATTCTATCCCTTTGGGGACGGGCTCTCAATGATATAGCAGCAGTAATGATTAGAGAGGAGGCTCATCGGAGGGAGTTAGTCATGTTTTCTGGGCTTACTACCTAATCCTTGGCTTTTAGCTCTGCTCTTGTCTCTTCCACTTCACCCTAAGGAGGGCAAAGGTGACTTCTCTGTGCATGGACAGAGTCTCTCCTGTAGTGCTAACAGCTCCTTTCCCAGCCTATTCTGTCCCTTACAGTTGGATATGGGGGTCACAAAGAGATATGTCTCCAGGTAACACACAGCCATGTTTCTGCCCCTTACCCTGCCCTCTAATGAGACACTGGACCATGCCTCAGGGCCTCCACTGATGCCCATCCTGGTTCTGATGCCATCCTTCTCTGGAGGCCACCATACTTGTACAGGGAGTAGCCCCATCAGAAGGCAGGTTAAGCCTGTCTCTGTGAGTCTGGGTGTGGTAGGACCTGAGGTCTGTGGAAGCCTCATCGCCCTTTTCCCTCTAAGATAGGTAGCATTGCCCCAAAAGCAGCTCTCTCTGAGCCTACCACAGCTCAGCTTAGCATTCTGTGGCCAGAGCTGCCCATAGACCAGGGAGACACCATTCCATAAAGAAATGGAGATGCCTCCCACCACAGGAGGACCACAGGGGGTCCTCCCACCACAGGAATCCACAGGAGGTCCTCCCACCACAGGAGTCCACAGGAGGTCCTCCCACCACAGGAGGACCACAGAGAGTCCTCCCACCACAGGAGTCCACAGGGGGTCCTCCCACCACAGGAGTCCACAGGGGGTCCTCCCACCACAGGAGGACCACAGGGGGTCCTCCCACCACA
>JADRCH010000173.1:533899-557894 GCA_019843965.1 Rhynchomys soricoides
GGGGGTCCTCCCACCACAGGAGGACCACAGGGGGTCCTCCCACCACAAGAGGACCACAGGGGATCCAGGACCCGTACCTTCTATCAGATGCCCCTTTCCACCCTGCCCTGGGACCTGATCTAACCCTGAGGTTGAGGTGTGGTGGAGTAGACCCCCAGAGCTTCTGGTTTGCATGCTATTATAAATTCCCATCCACCATTTCTACTGTCCTCTACAAATGATGCCAACATTTTATTACATTTTGAAAGGATTATGCAGAAACAGAAACGGCACGGCAAGAATTAACATGTGTTTGTGATTATAATGAAGGAGACTAGGACAGTATTGGTTGAGAGTCAAAATAGTAGAGAACTGTAAGCTATCTAAGTATGGAAATTGCAGTGTTGGGGGCGCCCTTAAAATACTGATGTCTAGTTATGGAAATACTGCCTTTAAGCAGACAAACAAATAAAACAAACAACAACAATAAAAACCCTGAGGCCAAGTTCGAGGGATTTGTGTAGTTTACCTGTCTTCTGAAGAAGCAATCCAAAGCCTATTTAAATTAACCAAGGTGTATGTTGGGGAAAGGGAAATGTGAAAACATACATGGATCATTCCATTCATTAGTCATAAAAGTCAGCATGGCAATAAATATCAGTACCTTTTGTGCTTACACTTAATTTAGTCTTAGTTCTTTCCACCTAAGCTGAATGAATATAGGATCCAGAGGTACTCAAAGGATTCCAGATCTTTCTAGAACTACTTACCTGGTCCCCTCCCAGCTTAATGCAAGTTTTGCTCTCACCTGTGTGCACCTTGCATATTGACCAGTAGGGGGCGCCTGTGTCATCATGTGGTATTAGTGTGGTCTCAGTACTGCTAAGGAGACCCCCAGCCAACTCATAAAAGGAGATCATCAGTCCATTGAAACAAGCTCATTTTTGAAAACACTTTGAGAATATACATGGCTGTGAACTAATAAACCTCTTAACTGCTCCATCCTAAAAGACCAATATAATGCTTAAACACTCAGGTTGTAAACCAGTTCTGTTGTGATGGACAGATAGTCCCCCGGAGAAGGGGTTAAATGGAAGTGATCCCAGTGTGGTAGAGAAAGATAGGCTGAGGCAAACTGGTAGAAACTTCACCTCACCTCTCACACAGCCAATTTTCAATGTTGAAAATGCATTTACTTTTAAGGGAAAAAAATCAAAAGTAATCCCTTATCATGCATAGAGATAAGCACTTCTATTTGCCTGCCTTTGTTCCTAAGTCTCATTTTTAGTTTTTGCTATCATCTGTTTTGTTTTTCCTTGTCTCATCTCCTATACTTTCCCTGAGCCTCCTGAGAGAGGTCTCATGACACAAGCGGATATGGGTGGAGGACAGAGGTGGGAGGAACTGCCCAGGCCTGTCTCCCTTGGGTGGAGCACCTTCCAGGAGGACATGATCCTCCTGCCGGTGGCAGCCTAGGAGGCTGCCCTTCACCCCAGCAAGACCACAGGAACATGTTGTCGACCACCATGGTGGGCACACTGGTCAGAGGGTGGAGGAATCGGAGCTCCCCTAGAAGAGCAGAATTTAAACCACCCACCCCACAGAGACAAGGTGGAATTCGGATTCAGGGTATGTGGTGAATACTTTGATGTGTCTGGGTAACTTTCAAAGGGGAGTCAAGGAGATGGCCGCAAGCTTACTTGCTTACATGTAACAGCTCCAACAGTCTGTTTTATCTTAGCTTATACAAATTCTGGATAACTCAAGGAGCGATGTGTTCTTTTTTCTCATCAAAGACCTAGGGACCTTCAGGGGGCACAAAGCAAAAGCTATTTATTCCTGCGTTCGTTTTCTTTAAAAGTTTCTTTTGAAAGTGGAACTTTGTTCAGAGGTTTGAGCGAGATGGTATGGTACTGGCTTCTGGCAGCTCTTAGCCTAAATTCTATTCCGTCGCTACTTCTGATATGGGAAATGGACAAAGTGCTCAGCTCCTGTTTTCCCCACTAATCATATTCATTTTCCATTTCATTAACTATTGTTCTGGGGCAACAATAGAGCGGATGACAGAGATGCAGGCCTGGTGTTAACCTGGTTCAAAAGGTTTGTGGTTCTTTCTGAAGTGAATGTTCACCAAAAAAAAAAAAAAATGTTTTTTGAAATAAATACCTGACCTCATTCTATTCTGTCTAGACCTTGAACTTCTAAAGATGCTTACTTAGAACTCTCTGGTCTTGCTGGCTGACCTATGGAGAGACCCAGAGCCAGCTGCGGAAGCGAGTTGGCACCCAGCAGAAACAAGCTCCCGGGAGCTTTCTGAGCTGGCTGGCTGGCCCTTGAATGGCTTCTGTCTGACCCTGAGCCCCAGAGCTTCCTAAGCAGTAAATGGACTCTTTCATCCCGGCACGTGTTGAAAGCGAGGGATTTCCAGATGTTTTTCCTAGATACGGTACACTCTTGATCTACATAGCTCCTCTTCGTTTTGTTTTAGAACTGGACTCTTGGAGTGGCTAGCTAGCCCAGGCTTGCCTCAAATTCAAGATCCTTGTCTGAATCCCTACCGATCTCCATCCTCTCTGTACTGGGATTTTAAGTGTGGACCATCCAGTTCTATTTAACTATCGATTTACAGAAGTATAAAACCTAAAGGTTGTCATTTGTATAGCTGTGACAATGACTTTAGCCCCTGTTTCTTAGGTTAAGTATTTGCAAGAAGACTCAGGCCAGGGTTGGGAATGTAGCTCAGCTGACAGAGTGCTTGCTTAGCACACAGGAAGCCCTGGGTTCAATCCCCCACACCACATAAACCAGGCATGCTAGTGCATCCCTGTAATCCTTGTGCTTGGAAAGTGGAGCTGAAGTTCATCTTCAGCTAGCTGGAGGCCAGCTTGGACTACACGAGACTCTGTCTTACAAAACCAAACCAAAACTATGTTTAAATAGTCAGAGTATATTTACTGTAAGAAAGAAAGTAACTCACTGTTTTAGCCAGATATCCAGAAGGTGGAAGGAACTAGGCCAGGCCGCATTCTAACCTGCTAAAGGATACTCATTAGGAGCAGCAGTGTGAGTCATGGTGGTGCAGAGCACCTGCCTCTGCTGCTTTGTCTCAGCCTAGGAAGCAGAGCTCAGGGGAGGAGCCTCGGGCGCTGTGGCCTCTTTACCAGCCAAGCAGGCCCTGATGCAAGGTTCCCATGCTCTAAGGCCAGCCTTTTCTCTCTTGTCCCACTCTCCTGAAAAAATTTACTAACTTTCTGTAACAGTATTTAGAGCCTGTGAGGCAACAAAACAAGTCAGGGATGGAGGTTTTTTAAATGAGTATGTAATGATATTTTAACTTTTTAAATATATAATTATATATGTTTATTGATGTCCTAGTATATGCCACTGTCGCTGGCATTTCCAATGATTGTCGTTGTGTGCTCGGAACATTCACAACTCTCTCTGCTGGCTATTTTGAACTCGGCACTTGTATGTTACCGATCGGAGTTACCATACTGAACATAGAACATTTAAGCTTTCTCCTCCCACCCCGCGGTGCCTTATAACTGTATGGGTTTGGAGTCTAACTGAGGCATAACTCTCAAGCCTCACTCACTACTCAGCCATGCAGAGTCACTGGCTTCTGGTATATAACAGTTACTTTGGGGTTTTCTAAGTTGTTATGGAACATACAGAAAATATAAAATTTTCCATCTTAACCTCTCTTATGTGTATGTACAGTTCGGTTCCAGGACATCCATTCTGTCTACAATAGGGTGTGGCCACCGCTGTGATTTCCCAGGGTTTGCCAATATCCAGGGTCATTGATCAATCCTGTGTATTCTCAGCTTACCCTGCCTTGGGTAACCCCATACTTGCTCCCCGTCTCGGAGTTCACCCACTCTATATATTTCATATAAGGATAATGGTCCTATACGCACCCTCTCTGGCTTATGTCACTTGGCTTAAAGTTTCAGGTCATCCACTTACAATAGAGATCTCTTCTTCTTCTTCTTCACAGTAACATGAAGACTCATTTAATTCACTTCAGTTTCATTCTCTCCACTATAAATATTGCTTTGATGCCCAGGCTGATCCTAACCTTTGTTTCATTTTTAAATCCACCGATATTTTTAGATTCAAATTGTAAAGAGGCTCTTAGGGCTTTATTTTCAGTGAGTTCTGGAAACAGCCATAGACAATTTTTTTTTTTTTTTTTTTTGGTTTTTTTCAAGACAGGGTTTCTCTGGATAGCCCTGGCTGTCCTGGAACTCACTCTGTAGACCAGGCTGGCCTCGAACTCAGAAATCCACCTGCCTCTGCCTCCTCAGTGCTGGGATTAAAGGTGCATGCCACCACTGGCCGGTGACAAATTATTCTTACTGTATGCTGGGGGTAGGAGCAGTGTACACACATGTGGAGCAGGTGGATGCTGGAGGTCAGTGGTAAGCATCTTTCTTCATCACACTTCACCTTATGGTGGAGAGATAGGAGCTCTCATTGAACTGGGAGCTAAGTGAACAGCAAGCCTCTAGGGATCTGCTTGTCCCTACTGCCACCCCCTAGGGCCACTGCCACACTAGGCTTTTATGTGAACTCTGGGAATTGAACGTGGGTCCTCATGTTTGCAGCAAACACTTTACCTTTGTACCATCTCTCACCTCTATAATTCATCTCTTAGAATCTTTCCCTCTCTCATATCTGGTCTAGATTAGGCAATATATTCCCTCGAGATTAACTGATTTTTTTTTTAATTTATTTTTCATTTTGCTTTGCCTTTTTAAAGACAGGTTCCCACTGTGTAGCTCTGGCTGTCCTGGAACTCATTATGTAGACCAACCTGGACTCAAACTCATAGAAATCCACCTGCTGAGATTAAGGGCTTGTACCTCTGTGCCTGGCTAGATTAAATAACTTTTAAAGTTTCTCTTAGATGCCAGCAAAGATATTTTAAATAAAAGAGAATATGTTCTTTATGCTTTAGTTTTCCCCAGAACAGTAATATTTTCTTTTGACATACAAATGTAGAGTGGCCATTGCTTTGCACTAAATATAAAGACTCCTGAGTTATGCAACATTAACATCTCACTGTCTCATGTCAGAAGTCAACCCAGGATGGAGCAAGGCTTGCTGCTCCTGCAGATGGCCTTAGTTGAGTTCCTAACACACAAGCTAAGCAACTCATGGCTGCTTGTAACTCCAGGTCCAGGGAGACCTGATGCCTCAGTCCTCTGTTGGCACCTGCACTCATGTGCAGGTGTACAAGATACACACACATGCACACATGAACACGCACACTCGAACCCACATGTACACATGCACACACATACATGAACACACACACAAATATAAAACGGATCTTAAAAGGTCAACCCAAGCAATCTGTCAAGCTCTGGCTCATTCCTTTAGGACAGTCGTTCTCAACCTTCCTAGTGCTGGGACCCTTTAATACAGTCCCTTGAGTTGTGGTGACCCCAACCATAGAATTATTTTACTTCTATTTCATAACTGTAATTTTGCTACTGTTATGAGCCGTAATGTAAATATCTAATATGCAAGATATCTGATATGTGACTCCAAAAGGGGTCTTGACCCACAGGTTGAGAAGCTCTGCTTTAGAAGCCAGTGCTGCTGGGGTGGGGTGGGGGAGGCGGATGATGGGGACCTCTCAGCTTCTGCACTGTGCTGCATTTGACTTGCAGCCAGCTCTTTATAATCATGCCCGCTCCTGGCCCTGTGTACTGATGGTTCTTTCTCAGTGCTAGACTTGGGAACAGTCACATTGAAACAGAATCTACTCCAAGTTCTGGGAGCCTTTTTATACGAACTGGAATAAAGAAACTTAAAGCAATATTTCAGAGATTCTGTTCTCGAGGTAGCGTCTTCCGGGACCCTTGCCTCCAGTGAACACCCAAGTGGGTTGTGGGTTCTGTTGCTCAATTTTAAACGCATCATATACAGCTTGAATTATTTAGCCATCCTGAAGTGTCCCTTGCTTTATCTAGCTGACGAGCCCACCTGAACCTCTGTGGCCTGATAGTGTCTAAATCCACCATGGCCAACGGTCTACCAGAGTGGGCACACGGGCGACATTTGAGAGCAGCCAAGTCAGGAGTGTGAAACGTGAGGGGGTATAAGTCCAGGGATCTGGGTTGCATAGGTGACCTGTGTGATCGTCTGGATGCTTTCTGAGTCACACCAGGCACTTAAGTTATTATGGCTTTTTACATTTCAAAGGCTTGCAGACTACCATCAGCCAAAATATAAAATAATCATTTCTGCGCTCAGAGCTGTATACCCTGTAGTCGGAAAAAAGCCCTCCCTCCCTCATTTTTAAGTGGCAGCCTGTAATCATGTTGGAGCGATTTTTGAGAATTTCTTTTCCCCCTCTAAAGCACTGTTTGCTTTTCTGGCATCTGGGAGGAGTTTTCTCCTCCAGTCAATGGGCTGCCTCTCCTTTCCCAAGCTCAGCCACCCACCTAGGGGAGGAATGGCCATAAATCTCAACTAACAGTTACGCTAGGAGGAAAGTCAGAAGATAAGATCAGTTGATCCCCAGATGTTTATTGAAGACCTGGGAGGAGACCTCATTAAAAGAGTGTGGCTGAGCCATTGTGCATTCCTCCAAACTTCATGGTCTCCTTCAGTTCCAGGTAGGCTTAGAAGAGCTGGGAGGTGGGCGTGGCCTGAGGCCCTGTACAGCCAGCTTTGGCCTACTTTCTTCTTCAGGCCTGGAGGCCAGTTGAGGTAGCTCACCTTAGACATCCGCAATCCGACTAGAGTTTTTATTTATTTTTTTAATAGGTGTCTAGGAACTTCAGACATGGGTGAAAGAAAGACAGAAAAATTGTGTAATTACAAGCTGATATTTGGCTTGTTTATAGGCTAGAAGAAATATTATCTTTATAACCCCCAAATAAAGAAAATTAAATTAAATTAAACCCATTTTATAACTAATGGTAATGACTAAATGTCAGAATAATGCTTCTAAATGATTTACTATATCTATTACTATTTTCTGTTGGAATTTAATAGACTTATATTCTGACCTGTACTTATTTTAATTAGTTTAAACCTAGCTATATAATTCTGTTCCCATATGTCTCATAATTAACTATGTAATTACCATTTGGTAATAGCCCCTTAGTTTAATTGGAATAATCATGGGACTCAGATTCAATAAATATTCACTGAGCAACTGCTAAGGTAAAAGTAATGAACCTGAAAGAAAAGGGTCCCTAAGAAAAGGGTCCCTAAGAAAAGGGTCCCTCAGGGTTACTGTACTATTGACCTTATAGATCCCAAACCTCATGTTTGGGGTCTAGAGAAAGCAAATATAAAGACACATCTATAAATATATCCTTATATTTGATATCTATAGATATAAATAGATATATTACTTATAGCTATACATTTAAATTTAATAATATATTTATAAATATATACACTTATATATACATAGATATATACACATCTGTTAGATGAATAAACAATTAAATTAATGCTAAATGGATATCCAAGGAAGAAATTATTTTAAGAAAAGGTATCAACCTGCCAAGCAAGTAAAATTTGAATTTGGCCTTCCAAGTTATTGAGAATATTGTCAACTCTGAAATTGGAGCCAAGAGAAATTACATATTTACTTTTATCTTGCTTTCACTAATTTTTGAACTCATAGAGGTTTTTAATTCTACTGAAGATTTTATATTAATGTTGGATATCCTATTAAAACAGTGATAGTATTAAGAAATCAGCATGTTCACAGATTCCAACTAAGTGGGTGGTACCCATGTTTACTGAGTGTGTTGGTGATTTCCACACTTGCTGGGCATCTTTGAAATGTGCAGTGTTGCGAGCAAAGGTGGGGAGGTAAAGACCAAAGGGCATTGGTGGGGAATGTTGAGCTATAGTTCCAGGTCAGACCCTAGAAGGTCTAAGCACCAACGTAAGGAGCTTGGACTTGATCTCTAGAAGTCATGAGCGCCATCAAAGTCTCCCAGCAAAGTAACTCACATTTGGAGTATAAGAAGGCAGGGGTGTGGAGTGGTGGCTTTTGGGGGCAAGAGACTGGACTTGGCAAGTCTCAGGGAGGAAGTGGATACAAAACTGACAGAAGTGAGAATGAGGAGAAAGGAAAAGTGGAGGAAGCAGAAACAAACAGTGGGCTCTACTTGGCGCTTAAGAGAATGGTGTTATGGCTGTTGTTTAATTTTGCAGAGACTGAATAACAAATGGAGATATTAATGCCTTTGAAAGACTTATATTTCTCAAGAAGATGAGTCATACCATACCATACCATATACTATTATACCATAGGATCACATTTAGGTTCCAGTGTCAGTAAGGAAGTTGGAGGGACCTCAGAAAAAATTCTGCCCAGCCAGCACCTTTACTGGGGCTTCTATCAGAAAGATGTGATAGGACAAGTGTACAAGCCCACGGTTGGGCGTTAGGTCAGAGCAGTTGTCAGTTGTCTGATTGCTGGCTCCGGCTGATTTAGAGAAAAGATATACTGGCTGGGGGTGAGAGTAAATCAGGAGATATTTCAGGGCTTGGGTTGTGAGTGGCGAGGGAGATGGAAACCATCTGGATATGAGTTTGGTTCTTTGATTATACATACCAACTAGACGAAAACTAATGGAAGCACAAAGCTGTGTCCCACATAGTCGGCTGAGAGCTTTGCACGTATCATAGTAATCCTCTTAGCCCTCTGGTCAGTACTAAAAGTCCCCCTCTGCACTCAGTCACTTCAACGGTCTGTCCGAGGTCACACGAATAATAGTGATGCTTGGAGCCAAGATTCTACCTTCTGGAATAGTGTGTGACACAGCCCAGCACTAGTCATAGTGACTGATGCACTGGGCCTTCTCTGCTTGATTATGCCTCCTTCATCTAGACGCAGTATGAGGCCAATCCTGTTCAAAATGAGCTGGTGGAAACCAGTAGAAGCCTTCCAGGGCTTCCAGGGCCAGGGAACAGGAGCAGATACAGGTGGTCTGATAATTCCCGGTAAGTCCTCAAGTTTCTGCCTGCTTTGTCAGAAGAGTGTAAAATGTATGTACATTCTGTGGTTTTTGTTCAGTGTGTTTTAAAAACCAGAACAATGAACTGTATGGCTTAACCCCCGTTTCCTCTTAACTTCTGGCTTCCCTCTTTGATTATTATAACTCTGGGACTTGGATGCTCTTGTGTCAGCAAACAAAGCCCAAATTACCCATGCCTCTGAGCTGCCTGGAAGAGACTCTGAATTCCTGCATCTGTGACCACCCTTCTCCTTGGTCATTCTCCAGCATAATTCTTTAGTCCATGCCAAATGGGGCCCTGCGTGTTCCACCACCTCTGCCTGGCTTTGTTCCCTACATACGACCACCTTTTAGCTCTGCCTTCTGCATGTATTCACTAGTCACTTCTGAGAGCCCACTCAGTGCTCAGCATCTTCACTCCATGGATTTTAGAAATACAAAAGCTAAAAGAACAAATAATTTCCAAGCTGTATATGGACATTTTAGAACTTAATGGCTGGTTCGTGGAAACTCTTCACTAAGCAAGAAATATGTGCACAACTAACCTGGGCCCATGGGGGCTCACAGAAACTGAACCACCAACCAAAGAGCGTTCAGGGCCTGGACCTAGGCCCACTATACATTTGTAGCAGATGTGCTGCTTAGTCTTCATGTGGGTCCCCTAAAAATTGGAGCAGGGGCTGTCTCTGACTCTGTTGTCTACCATTAGATCCCCTTTCTCTACCTGGACTTCCTGGTTGGGCCTCAGTGGGAGAAGATGTGCTTAGTCCTGCTGCAAATTGATGTCCCAGAATGGGCTGTTACCCAAGGTGGGGGCTTCCTCTTCTCTGAGGAGAAGGGGGGAGTAATGGGGAGAGAGATTTTTAGGGGTGGGACTGGGAGGAGAAGAGGGAAGGGGGCTGCAATCGGTATGTAAAGTGAATAAATAAATGAGAAAAAAAGATGAAAAAAATCACATATCTGTGCCTAGAGAGCATCTATCTGCACAGAGCTATGAGGATTCAGAGCCCTGGGGATCCCAGCTCAGGCCTTCAGGGACCTTGTAACTAGCTTGAGAGGCAGATAAAAGGTGTAAAGAGTCCTTCAGGAACATATACACTGTGGTACATGAGAGTTTGGAAGTCACTACTGGCCAGTCAGTGCAGAAATCCCTATGAACAGAGTTTAGAATGCTCAGCATAAGCAGTTCCTCTGGAATTCTAAGGCCAGAGGTATTTTATTCTCCCTGCACTGACATTTTAATAGCTGACAATGGCTTTTAAAAGAATTGGGAAGATGCACAGGCCTGTTGGTCTCCACTGTGGAGTCCTGTGAACCATGTGAACCATGGTGGTTGTCATTGTTGGGTTTTAAGTCTATCAGCTTTCTGCTCACATTCAGTGAAAAGTTTCTGTTCCAAAGAACAGTATCTGTCTTACTGGAAAATCACCCCTGATTTCCATCTTCTTTACAAAATGATTATTCAGTTCTCTACGCTTCTGGACCTTAAATTAGGCTTTTACAAACCTACTTTTTCATATATGATGGTTCTGAAAACTTCTGAAAAGATTATTAATACCAAATGACCAAGAGTTGGTTCAAATTTCAAATAAGATATAGAATACATTGAGATTTTATTGGAGATATACTTTAGTCCTTCAGACTAGGAGCCCCCAGGGCTAAAGGTATTTCTTCCTCTAGGGAAGGTGTTGGTCTGCTTTCTCTGACACTCAAATAGGATGATGAATTAGAACATTCACACTAGAGGAGGCAGATTTGGGTGATATGCTGGATCTTCTGCTCAAGATTGTGTAACCTTGGACTTGTTACATAGCATGCTGAGCTTTGAGTTGCTCATCTTCACAATGAAGACTTTCTTCTGAGGACGGAATGAGTCTCTATGTATCAGTGACTAGCATTGGTGCCCACACAACCCCAGTTCCCAAATGTTCTTTAGTATCATTTTCCAGAGGTCTGAAACTAAAGTTTCAATCATGAAGATAGAAAGATCCAGTCATTGCAATTTTATCAGAATAAAATATGCCCAGCTCGAATAGAGAAAATGTACAGAAGTCCTTCTGAGGAGATTAAGTGTGTTTCTTTACTAGGAAAGAAGGGGGGATCATGAACATAATACAAATTTAGAATCGTGGCCTTAAAATGTAGATTTGTCATTATCCTTAATTGTGTTCACAGCAAGTCAGCAGGGGTTCTTCTCTGTGTTAGCTCTGCTGTGAGTACAAAAGCTCCTGTCAGCCTAAAATAGTGTCCCGTGTCCTGGCTTGCAGTGAGGGAGCAGTCTGGTCACAGTGTACTGGAACATGCCTTCCTTCTATGAAGATGTTTAAACTCCATATGTTCTTTAAATCACTTCTTTGACAGCTTACATGAATTGTCCTAAGACGTCTAGCTGAAGCTTTAGTGAAATCAAGGATCAGACACTAATGCCATGAACAGGGAGGAGTGGATTGCATACTCCTGGCTGGCATCATTGTCTCTGTCCCCAAATCCCTAAGTTGGGGGGTGGAGGGCAGCCTGCCAGCTCTAAAATAAAATCTTCAATTTTTAATTCGAAGCCATAGGATGCTATTAAGACACTTGTTAACAATGCCATAAACATTTTGAACATCTAATTGCACACTCATGAATGTGCCCACACTTTCTGTCCATGGAGGTTGGTGGCTCTGGGTGTAATGGTGGCCTTCCCCTCAGCCCTATTAACCTGGCTTTGTAGCTGTGTGTCTGGGCAAGAATGTCCCCATGTCACGTACACTGATTGCCTCTCAAAGGTTGAGGAATGAGTAACTGAGTCATGAGCAGAGTTTTACAAATGCCTCAAGTCCAGACATAGAAGAAACCATTGAGGAAGAGGGAAATGTCCCAGAGTTTCTCTGTATGAATGAAGTTGAGTCCATTAAGACTAAAAAGCTATTTGTGGAGGGATTATTTATATATTATGCATTCAGTTGAAGTCTTCGTTGTATCACCAAGAAAGTATGAAAAATTATACTATGACCAATAAAAAGTTTTTTGGTTTTAATTATATTAGTTGTTTTATATATTTATATATTTTCATGTCTAAATACATATATTTTATATGTCTAAAATGCTATATACATATTTATGCATGTATGCTATACATACACACATATACACATATACATATATACACACATATATACATACACACATATATATGGATATACGTACATTCGTACACACGCACATATATGGTGGAAGGTGAGAACAGGCTGCCTTTGGCTAAAGGTTGATTGAAAAGGTTGTAAGCATGTCTCTGTGAGAAGTACTTTTTTAAGTATGTGAATATTTTTTAACTCTTTCAAATTTCTCCAAGCACTAACATAGAATACATGTGATCATTTGATTCTGAAAAATAGAGACCGTGGGCCAGAGAGGAGGCTCGGTGTATAGAGGCACTTACCATACAACCTTCCAACTTGAGTTTAGTCTCTGAAATCCACCTGAGGTAGAAAGAGAAAAGCAACTCCACAAAACTGTCCTCCGACATCCACATGAGTTCCGTGTGTTCATACCCTTCCCCCCTTCCCTCACACAGTAATAGTAATATTTTTTTTCTTAAAAGAGTACAAACCAGTTCAGACAATTTGTAAATTCCTGACCCTAAAAAATAAAAGTGAATCTAATGGTAACATTTCAATTCCTGAGGTCTATAGACTAGCTTGATCTTGTAAGCAATTGAAAGGTTGCTGAACTTGGACACGGGATAGCTGCTCTCTTGTTCTTTAGCAATGGGTGGCTTATCGTAGCTTTCTCAGTTTCCTGGGATAGCCCAGCATAAGACATTTGACCTAGAGAGACATGAGTGGGGACAGAGAGTGGGGGTAGGTCATACGACACTCAAATGGGTTGTGCTGTGACTTTGGTCCCTAGGGTTTGGGGAGGGGGCACACTATAGCCCAGGACAAATTTCTACTTCAGACTCATGCCTGGGGCTGGCCCCGGGATGGGGAGTCCTTTCATGAAAGTTGTGCTTGCTCATTGAGAATCCAAGTGGCCCCAGCAGGGTTGTCAGCTCTGTGTACAGCTGGAGAGGAGGTTGGCTTCTCCATCTATTGAGACATGTGTTTACCCTGGCCAGCCTCCCTGGAGGGAGAGGATGCAGACAGTCCCCTAGAGTGTAAAGGAACGGGGCCATGTTTTGTTTTCTAATATCAGGGCAGCTTTCTTATAAGAAGGATCAAAAATGTCCCCACATTTTTGATCTGCTTAGTGTCTGCTTAGGAGTGTAATCCTAGACTTTTTATAATAAATTCTTAGGGTCTGCTTCTTGTGAACACTTGAGGCATTTGTTCTTCTGGTTTTCTTTTCTCTTTAATATGTTATAAGTAAAGACTAAACCTTGATAATGCATCAAACAGAATTCTGTGAGTTTCAGTAATTGAAATTTTGTTATTATATCCACTTTTTAATCTTTAAAGTATTTCTAATCATCCTTACTGTTTCACAATCAAATTCTCACATAGATTCTTTTTTAGTTCTTAGAGAAATTGGAGCTCAGTTATGAGCAACCTTATCATTGAAGCTATCTCCTTTGATCATATTATGTCAGTGATGTTCATTAAAAGATCATTAGCATATTAATGATTTGACTCTTTAAGTTGACTATATATTATGAAAATAAGGCATACAGTAAAATCTTATGTATTCCAGCTCATTAAAAAATCTAGTTTTATTATGCTCATAAATACACCCACAAATCAACAAACACACACACACAAGAGCACTTGTACATACGCATATGTGTGCGCACACACACACAGAGTATGCTTCAGGAAGCATGTCTTATGTAGTTTTAGCAAATTTGTTAAGAAAATATGTAAATATAGTAATGCTAATTACTAAAGATTACTTGGGGGAGTGTAATAACATACAAGCACCTGTAAATGCCATTAAAAGTCAGACAATATGCAAAGTCCTAAAGCCCCTTAATTGGTTCTTCCCTCACACTTGTGCATGATTGGGGGCGGGCATAGATGAATGTGTCCAATGTTGGGCTCAGTTCTTTGAAGACATGTAATGGTTTCACTAGTCACCCTCGTTCCTAGAGGTGCCTTGAAAACAAATTCATTTGATTATGATTTAGTCATTATTACCAAGATCAGTCTCTCCCTTCCCCCACCCCCAATACGTGTATTTTGGGCAGTCTTTTTCCAGTAGCTGGTACAATGGTACAGTTCAAAGTAATATCAGATAAGAAGGTGGTAATGCTGACTTTTGCCTATTACATGTCCTTGTTATTACTCACAACTAAGGTACAACTGGCATCCAAGCCAGTAGAACATGGATGTCCCCTATGAACTGGATTGTTACCAGTGTCTGCCACCATACATTAGCTCTGCAAGCTGTTATTCTTGGAGAAACTTAGTACAGGGTGTAGGAGATTCTTGTACATTTTGGGGTTGGTTTCATGTGGGGATAGAGGGTTCCCTGATTTATGCTTATTTAAAAATAAAAGATACTAGTCAAAAACTATTGTCTAGAACTTGAGGACTTTGGTGCCTGGCAGATATTCAAGAAAAGATGTTGTGAGTCAGTGTAAAATGACTAGCAAATATTCAGTCCCAGGAGGCTCTGTACAGTGGGTAAATGTAGGTGCTCCATAAGTATTCTGGGATGCTACTCTTTCTAAGTCCCTTCACCCCACCGAAGGAGAGGTTTGAAGTTATAATGTTTCTCTACCCAACTTAATTCATACCATTTTGCTCCTTCCAATTCACTCATGAAAATACCCAAGCCCTGGTGACACTCTGTCAGCACTTCATATGTACCAGGCTCAACACATACGCCTTCTACTCAATAAGTCACTGAAGCCTCAGAATAGTCCTGAAGCCCACAGAAAACTAAACAAGGTTAAATGTGGCAAACCTAAACAATAATGAAAGTATATATGAATTAAATAGTAAATATTAATATCAAATATTTGGTATTTTAAAATGTTAAAAATTTTAAATATTAATAATAATATTAAAAGTACATATTAATAATTAAAGCATCTCTGTTTCTGAATATTTTATTAAGGATCTTATCGAAGGCAATGGGCCTTCACAGCTAACCAAATAAGAAAAAAAAAATCTTTTGATTTATAATGTAAATAAATGAAAACTTTGAAACTATCTAATTTTCCTCCCCTTCTGGGGATGGATACTGGCATCTCTCCACAGCCCCTGCTAGTTCTGCTAACTCTTATGTTTGGCATTGATAGAGCCAAATTTTAGATCACAAGTTTTGATAAATAGCTCACAGTGAGAATAATATTTATCCTTGAGAATGAGCAGGTTTTTATTGTCTCATGTAGGCCATGTGCTGGAGAAGATCCAGAGGGTCTTGTGAAGGGCCAGTGTTAGCAGGGTCATGGGACAGCAGACCAGAAGATGTCCCATGTGTCTCACCCATAGGAGAGGTACCTATACTGCAATAAGCTGGCTCTTAAAGATGCTTTTTGCTTAGCTCTCTCCTTCCCATGAGCATGGCTACCATCCACCATCGATCCGAATGGTCCCGTTGACTAAGCTGAATCTCAAAGTGCACCCTTAGGACTTCAGGTGCATCAGCCTTCTAGGAATGTGTTAGCAGTTCTGGAGTCCCCAGTCCAGTCCCTTGGAATTGCAGGTCCTGAAGTGAGACTGTCAGTCAGCCAAGTCCTGCAGGAGAGTCTGATGATAGCTCAGGGTTAAAACTGGGGGGCCAGATGGCCCAAGATGATCCTTTTGTCAGACTTCAGTTTCCTTTATAAAATGAAACATTGATAGTAAGAGGGTTCATTCTAGGGCTGGAGAGATGGCTCAGTGGTTAAGAGCACTGACTGCTCTTCCAGAGGTCCTGAGTACAATTCCCAGCAACCACTCATTGGCTCACAACCATCTTTAGTAGGATCTGATGCCCTCTTCTGGCGAGCAAGTATACCTGCAGATAGAGCATTCATATACATAAAATAAATCATTAAAAAAGGAAGAAGGTTCATTCTAAGACATCCCCTTCCCCCTACAGATCATGTCCCAAGCTCTCAAGATCTACCCATCCATAATGCAGATTACATACCTGGCAGTGTCACGTAGTAACTGAGAAGACAAACTCTGAAATCACACTGCCTTTGTTCAAGTTCTTCTTTTTTTTAAATCTTGCTCTGCAGGTCTTTTGTTTATATATCGTGGTTTCTGATTTTGTGTTTCTATGAGATATCTGTGTTGGCCAGTGGATGTCTCTCTGGGCTGTGTTTCTTGTGCTTCCCCACCCCCCTTGGCTATTTGCTTTTGTTTGTTTGTTTTGTACTATTCAAGTTTGCTTTTTACCTCCTCCTCCTCCTCCTCCTCTTCCTCCTCTTCCTCCTCCTCCTCCTCCTGTTCCTCTTCTTCCTCCTCCTCCTCCTCCTCCTCTTCCTCCTCTTCTTCCTCTTCTTCCTCCTCCTCCTCCTCTTCCTCCTCCTCCTCTTCTCCTTCTAATAGTTTCTGGTTTGTTTTTTAATTAGAGGGAGAAAGAAAAGATGGATAAAGGGGAAGTGGGAAGGTTTTGGGTGGAGTTGGGGGAGGGAGAGCCATAGTCTGGATATATTCATCACATAAAGTTGATATGCACTGATCTCTTTAATTAAAGCAATACTTCCCATGCCTAAAGAAGATGGTGAGGAGTTAGCCTACAGCACGCAGAGCAGAGGCTAAGCATTTTGGAAGCACTCATCATCAGCTGGCCGCAAAGGTGCCTTTCCCTAAAATATTCTGAAACTTCGGAGATGGAAATCAGATCTTTTACAGCTTTGTTTCGCATGCTTTTGTGACATGTTTTAATACATTTTAAGGACTTGGAGAATTGGCTTAGTAGCTGTTAAGATTATCTCTTGCTCTTGCAGAGGACCCAGGTTCAATTCCCAGCACCCACCAGGTGGCTCACAACCATCTGTAACTCCAGTTCCAGGGGGATCTGACTTCCCCACCCACCTTGAGATGAGATCTCTCGGTGGCCTGGAATTTCCAAGTAGGCCAGACTGGCAGGCCAACAGTCCTCTGGGATCTGCCTGTCTCTGCATCCTCGGTGCTGGAATTATATGCCTGAGTAACGACTCCCAGCCTTTTTACAAGGTCCTGTAGATCCAACTCTCATTTAAAAAAAAAAAAAAAAAAAAGGATCTTTACTTTATTTACATTTCAAATGTTATCCCCTTTCCCGGTCCCTCCCCAACTCTCTATCCCATTCCCCCTCCCCTGCTTCTATGAGGGCGTTTCCCCACCCACCCACTCCCCCCCCCCAACTTGAATTCCCTCCATTGGAGCATGGAGCCTTCACAGGACCAAGGACCTCTCCTCCCATTGATGCCTGACAGCTTACAAGGGAATCACTTTACCCACTGAGCCAGCTAACTTCTTGTGGGAATAGCAGTCCTGTTGGATTAGGGTCCCCACCCTTGTGACGTCATTTAATTTTAATTACTTCCTTGGGTGTTAGGGCTTTGGCAGCAATGATTCAGTCCATTGAGGGTTAGCTCATACCTGGAAGAAAGGCCGGTGCGAGTGTGTGTGTGCCACTGGCAATGGCATTCATCAAGCATTTGGTCCACGGAACCATTTACAATAATTGACGTAATAAAATGCCTAAATAGGTTAAAATCTAAATGTCTACAATAGAATGGAATGCAAGGTCCATTTTGGACGTACATTATCGGAGCGCTCATTTTCACAGATTATAAGTGCTTTAGTTCATCTTCAGAGGGAACAAAATCACAGTGATATTTATCCACGTAGAAGATATAAAGAACTCACCGGCCTGTAACTTTTTCTTGGCCACTGGGTTTCCCCTCTGCCTCTGAAGAGGGAGCATGCGCAGAAGGCCAGGCAAAAGCCTGTGTTCCTGCACTGTGAGTGGGGCTACCAATTATTCTACTTTTGCCTTACTGTGTAAGAAGGAGGTGCTGGGGCTCCCCGAGGAGATGACCTGGAGCGCCGTGGACTCTTTATAAACCTCAGGATTGGGGAAAGAAAATTCATGCGCAATAAATAGTCTGAAGTCAGACCGGTTTGATCCATGGAAGCCCAGAGAAGCAGACGCTTAGATCTCTGCTCTTTTTTCTTTCACACCAGCATTAGGGGAAAGTGGTCCGGTTTGTTTTTCTATCCCCTCCTCTCCCCCTGAGCTCCTGAGGGAAGATATCACATATCAGAGAGGGCCCTATGTCTGAGAATCCCCTCGGAGGCCTCAGTGTATTCGGATTTTTATCTTCAGAGTTCAGAAAGCTATAAACACGGGTATGGAGGACAGGACGGGACTTTTCTCCTTTCTAGGAAAAAACCGCTGATGATGGACTGGTGCCTCCACCACCCTCTGAAGCGACTGGAGACCAGACTGGCAAATGTTCTTCCAGGCCTCTGAGACCTCCTTTCTCCTTGCCCCAAAGTCCAGTTGTGCAACCCTGTTTGTTTTGATGGGATTAAAATCTCCATTTCTAAGTCTCTACTCTGCCTATTGTTTTTCAGAAGGGACAAGAGACTGGTGAGACAGGAAAATGATGTACCCATTCTGGCATTTACAACCAGTGGATCTTGGCTTATTTCTCAGAAGAGCAACAAACCCAAAGTCTCCCTCTAGTCCTGCACCAGCCATATTCTCCACAGTGCTGCTTCCTTCTCCTTGATTCTCTCAGTCTCTTTCACTGTTACCAGACAAGCTCCTTGGCAGCCTTTCCCGACCCAGACTCCCACGTAGAATCTATTATACCCACCTAAAATAAAAATTGGAATACTATCTTTAGATATTGACGGAATTCTCTTTCCAGCGGACATCTTAGCCAGGCCCTCAGTAAACCAGTCAGTGAACCAGCTGCAAAATCAGCTGTAGAGAGTTTCCAGTCTCACTCATACAGCACACCTTATCACAGTGACTTTGTTCTGACTATCGTGATGGATGGGGCAGGTGTACAGACTCCCTGGTACAGACTCCCTGGAGGTCTTTGAATCAACCGTACTCTATCTTCTGAGAGCATCAGTTCTGGATTTCAAGCTGTGTCTAGCACAGTTCCAAGGACAGACCTGACTGGAGACGCAAGGCCGTGAAAAGCTAGGACCCAGTGCAGTGGGCTCTCTGATGGAGATGCTGCAGTCCTGCTACAAACTTGCCATGTTTATTATATGCAGTTGAACAGGGATGCAGGGGTTGTTTCATATGGCTGAACAAGAAGGCAGGGTTATTGCATCCAGATAAACAAGGAGGCAGGGTCATTATATACACTTGAACAAGGAGGCCAGTTTAGCTAATCTCCTTAGGAGCAATCTCCGTAGGAAGCAGTCCTCAGAGTGTTAAACACCAAGGGGGAGATGCGGACATTCTCTAAACCCACCTGCAACATTCACATCCCCACCAGGAGTGAAGGATTTGCCATTCCCTGAACCTAGTCTGGGGAAGGCTTTGCCATTTTCCCATGAGTCTTAGGCACTGGGGTCCTTGATATGGCTCTGCCCATGTCAACAAGACACATTCACTCAGGAATGTATACTCACTCGGGGTTTCCTCCACTCCCTGCATTTGTTTAGCTTTACTTTTGAAACAGAGCTATGGTCACCCAAGCTGGCCTTATGTCTCAGTTCTCTGAGGCTTATGAGCAGCAAGTTTGCAGTTGTATAGTTCCAATCAACTTCAGTTTTTAAGATTTATTGGGAGGGAGGGTGCATGCCACATGTATCTGGGTACCAGGCCTGAAGAGAACACTGGATTCCTGGATCTGGAGTTACAGATGATTGTGAGCTGCCTGGTGTCAGTTCTGGGAGCCCAGCTCCTGTCTTCTAAGAACATCAAATGTTCCTACACCCACTGGGCCATCTCTCCAACCTCTAGTTAGTTCATCCTCTGTGTTCCTGTCATCCCAGGGATCTATGACAGCAGGTACTTGGTTGAGATGTAGCCGCAAATTATGACAATACCCCCTGTGCTGAAATGAGCCTTCTTTGCTAATCTACTTTATTATTTGGTTTTCAGAATGCAATTTTGTAGACAGTGGGATGATGTCAATGAGCAGACAAAGCATGACCTGAGAGGCAGGCATAGTAGCCTGTCAGTTGATGCTGAAGCTTTGGGAGAGAGGTTAACCCTTGCTAAGAGTTGGATTAGGATTTCCACTTCGAACTGGGTATGGAATCATAGGGATTTTAATCCAGTCTCTCTATATAAAGACCACATGTCCCTGATTCTTGTATCAGCCCATGGTTACCAATGTTGGTGGGATCACTTTTAAGAGGCTGAAGTTGTCTTAAAGCCTGAAGGAGGATAGTCTGTGGAGCTATCAAGTAGGTCATAATGCCATCGCATCACCTGGAATTGTGGAATCTTTGATTCATACCTTTGGAAACATGTTTTTGAAGGCCAGAAACTCCAGATCTCTTGTCTTAGTAGTTGAGGTAAAATCTAGATCAAAGACATGGTAGCCACTCAACCAGGATGACAAACACATCTGGGAGAGCTGGGACCCCACACATCCAAACCCCTGATCTTGGCTCCTTTTCATACCTATTTTTATGCGCAATAAATGATGATGTAGATTGAACAAAATACGTTTAGCTTTGGAGTTGTTTTGTTTTACTAAATCAGTAAGGTGATAACAGGGAGTAAAGGAGGAAGCTCAATTCCTCTTTACTTTTGGAGTGGCTTAATTCACTGAGTCTCACCATTTTGCTATGACTAATTTATTTAGACCTTTAAGTCAGTGTTCTGTTCAAAGCCATATAAACAACTGGGTAAATTGTCTCTGGCTTCAGGTCCCATAGCACAGGTGGCTAACTGGATACACATGGTCACTTCATATAGCCCCTAAAAGCTTCATGATAAACTTGAGTAGACTTCCTGTCTATCAGCACATCCCTTTGTGACTCCTTCTTTTAGATCACTGATGTTCATTTTACTCTGAAAGTGAGGGTAGGAAATAATGTGTGGTTTATATTTATGAAAAGACCTGATCCAAGTGGCCAGACAATAACAGTCATAGTTACTGTCTGTGCAGCTCTGCCCAGTGTTTAGAATAGGAGAACACAGAGAGAGAGAGAGAGAGAGAGAGAGAGAGAGAGAGAGAGAGAAGGCCAGTTTCTAGAAGAGGAATTGTTAGAATAAGCATTGCTTCTAATTGTGCTGTGTAACTGTGTGGTATGTACACAAGGGATAAAAACAGCTTGGGTGATCACCATCTGTATGAGCACTCTGCCTACAGGAAGTAAAGCACGCTTGACAGATGGGTCTTCTCTCCCTGTCTGGTTCCTCTTACCTGCTTCTTCTCAGATTTCAGATGCCAGTTCACACTTTTCTTCTTCTGCAAAGTCCCTCCAGATTTCTTCCAGCAAGCTCCGCCCCTTCTCCCATGCTTCTGTGACCCCTGTGCCTCTTGCACTTCTCATGAGGTCACCTGCTCAGATGACAGTCCTGAGTCTAGCTCCCTGGCTGAACTCTAGGTCAGCAGAGGATAGAGTATTTATTACCTAAATGACCTTTAAAAGTGGTATCTTCAGTATTTTACAGTAGTAAGTTGGCCTGAGGACTGAGGCGATTCTAAAATTCTATCGTGGAAGCAATAGGAAACCAGAGTCCTGAGGGATGAGGAGAAGGTGGCCAGTAAAGAACATAGAGATAATATCCCAGGCTCCTCAGAGCCAAAAGGTGCACATATCCTTCTTGCTCCTTACCATGAAACCCTGCCTCCAGGATAGTTTGTAGTAAATATTTGTATCAAGAAGTAAACATGCATAGAACCCTGAGAGTAAATCTCTAGTAACTAAAGAATCACATGGGAGAAAACAGAATTGGTTTTGTTTTCCTGTCATGGTAGACAGCAGCCCAAGCTGAGAATAAATACTACAACTGGTAAGATAGCTTAGTCAATAAAATGCTTGCTGCACAAGCGTGAAGCTCTGAGTTTGAATCAGCAGCTTCTGGTAAAAAGCCAGCACGTAGCAGTTATAATCCTAACACTGGAGACAGGAACATCCATAGAGTTTTCTTGCTAGCTGATCTTGCTGAATCAATGAGCTCCAGGTTGAGTGGGTGACCCCAACTCAAAAATTAAGGTGGATATCAATAGAGGGAGACACTCAAAACTCACCTCTGAACTCAGCACGTTCACATGCACATGTGAACATGGATGCGTGTGCGCGCACACACACACACACACACACATACACACACACATACACACACACACAGTTGCACACAAACCCACACAAAAGGGCCTGAGTGGCTTTACAGGTAAAGGTACTTACTACAGAGGCTTACAGGATGAGGTCGACCCCTGGTACCAAGAAGGTAGAAAGAAAGAAAGAATTATCTCCCAAAGGTTTTTATCTGATCTCTACAAATACACCATGGCACTGGTGTGTCTCCACACATACTCACACACAATTTTTCAATATGGGAAAAAAAAAAAAAGTAAGTAAAGAAAACCACCAACTTAAAACTCTCTCCAAGTGGGCAGGTAACCTAAACAGGGATTGAGTGTCTAGTACATAGCCGGATCCAAGCAGTGAACTAGACCCTCATGGTGAGGTGTAAGGGGCCATCCAAACCAGGTGAGGAATTATGTTAGAAAACCTCAGCAGTATTTTTCTCATACTGACAGGATATAATCAAAGGATTTAGTTTGTCTGTCTGTCTGTCTGTTCTGCAAGAAAGTAAGCTCCAGGAAGGTAAGATTCTTACTGCTTTATTCTCACCTATGCATTTAGTGCCTGAGATAATACTCAGCCATGGTAACAACTCAATGAGCACTGAGATAATACTCAGCCATGGTAACAACTCAATGAGCACTGGTGAGTAGACTTATCAGTGGGTGGCAAATGTGAAATACATTTGTGATAATTAAGCATTTATTTCATTAACTAGACTCAAGCAAGTCATAAGTTAGAAACACTACTGGCATTTGGCATTAAACCTCGGAGTAAAAGCCCAAGGATGATATTCTGAAGAAGCCCGTGAACACAGACTGTATTTGGCCTTTCAGACCAAAGATTCCAGAATCAGTATGTCAACTCAGCAACTGCAAGACTCATACCCTTGGCTCACAGGAAGGGTTTAATGGGGACTTCCTTCTTAAAGAAGTAGATGTGGTTAAAAGAACCTGGCCAGAGATGTTACAGCAGGGTGCCTTTGCCTCTGATCCCAGACAGCCGGGACCCTAGAGGAACCAGAGAACAGCATCAGGCAAAGGGAACCCCAGAGAGGAACTGCTCAGGTGCAGTCATGGCTGAACATCAGACTCTAGATCCACAAACAGGTGGAGGATATGCTCCTGTTCCCCTCTCATCTTGCCTCATGCAACTGGTGCTTCTAATTAGCCAAAGCTGCCCGGACACCGAAGGGAAGGGCACAAGGTATCCATCCCTAGGGACAGAATAGGGTCCTGGAAGGCTGGGAGTAGGATGCAACTGTGTTCAGCACACAAGGATTGCCATCATGAATTTATTTTGTCCCTTTTGTATTATTGTCACACCCCACACCATATTCATTAACAAAAAATGCAGAGATAACATCCAAAGGAGAAATAAAAGAGTTGGCTGCTACCACCACCTCCCCAAAGGCTAATGCTTATATGTGGTCTCCCTCTCCCTTCTTTTTCTCTTCTTATATTTGCAAACGATCTGATGGGGTTTTATTTGAGATGAACCACAGTAAATTTGGCTACACTTGTTTTAGGATCTAATTAAGACCGACCTGTCTTGAAACAGAGAGCTCTTCCCCTTCCTTTGTTCTGTTAGTGTAAACAAGTTACTTCATGCGCCCCTGTGGGAACCGGGATTAGGTAAGCACTGGGGCTCCCTGAAACTTTCAGCAGGTTCAACTCTCTCAGTTTGGATCCCAAGTCATTAAGTATAAGATGAAAGATGAGCCTGGCCTGCGAGTTTACTCTGTGAGGTTGTGAAGGGAACCATGCAGGAAGGCGGCCTTAAAGAACTGGATTTTATTGTACAGAGTAAATCAATCTCAATCAATCTCTCTCTCTCTCTCTCTCTCTCTCTCTCTCTCTCTCTCTCTCTCTC
>JADRCH010000173.1:557904-676299 GCA_019843965.1 Rhynchomys soricoides
CTCTCTCTCTCTCTCTCTCTCTCTCTCTCTCTCTCTCTCTCTCTCTCAATATTGCTTGAAGGACAGCCTGAGAACCTGGGAGAGAGAAAAACAAAGCAAACGTATACAGTCACAGTCACTTCTATCTGCAGCACGCCACACAGCCGGCTCTTGGCTGCTCACTACACTTGTCATTATGGATTTGAGGCTTGTCCCATCCTGCTTGTCAAGAGCTCCCAAGAAGGGGAAATTGGTGTCCAGGAGCAGCCTCCAGTGTGAAACCTGGGACTTAGTGACTGCCCCTAAGTGAAGGCCAGTGAGGGGCAAGGCTGTCAAAGCCAAGAGAAGGGATCCTCAAGCTGTTGCTATGTACACTACTCTGACTTCACTATGGTAACACAAGGGCAATTCCAATTGTTGTGATCGCATGCTCTGATCTGTGGTCCTCATTGCCTTCTTTAGTTTAAAATAAAATCTCACAAAGCACTGGAGCCATCTGCACTCTCTCAGGAGGCAGTGCTGCTTTTCTGGGGTACGTGCTGTTTCTGGCCAGGTACACATTTTGCCTGAGTGGGATTGTTTTCGTGGTCAAGATCAAATGAATGTATTCTCCAACCATCCCTCTCCAGGCCTAGAAATTAGATAATGTCCCCTGAGATAAATTCCTTTGCTCATAGTCCATTCATCAAACCACAACAACCCTGTGTCATTTGTAGTTTGGGGGTACAGGTCTCTGCTCCCCCCAACCCCCATGATGCCTGGAGGTGGTATGAGTAAAGGCCAAGAGCCTGCACTGACTTAAATTTGTTCCTGTGTCTCCCAGCAAGTTTATACCCTCGCCTCTGCTGTTTTGAAGCTACCCTCAATGGGTTTATGCAACAGCTGGCCACGGAGTCTTCATCTCACCCTAGGGAGCTGTGTTGTCAAGGAGAGGGGGACGCTAGCAAACAGGGGTTGCCTCTCCTGCTGGAGCATGAAAATGGTGGCTCCTCTGAAACTGTCCGGATTCTTTTTTAATTTGCATCTTGGAAATACAAATGTGGGATTTCAGCTGCACACCCAAGCCCCTGCTCAAGTCCAAGTGCATTGTGACAGTGTTTGCAGAAGAATAGATTGTGTGGAATGCCTCTGGCTATGAATGGATTTGATGTGTGTTATCTCCTGGGGGTGGGTGGGGAGGGATGTGTCTAAAAGCCAACTGCATTTTCCAGGGATAATTCTTCCATTGTGTTTTGCACAGCGAGTCCTCCCGAGGTGTCCTTAAAGATGGGACTGATAGGTGATTGAAAGCAAGAAGCTATTTGTAACATATTTGTTTGCTTGCTATCTGAACACTGCTCGGTTCAGAAATAATTAAGACTTGATTTCAATGCTCTGGAGAATAAAGGACAATGTCCTAACAGAAGGACAATACAGGGTAGAGCTAAGGCTCCTCTCTTCAGCACAGAGACATGAACCAGTCGGGACACCTGCAACAAAGCAAGATTTGAGAGTCTGGAAGCAAATTGACCACCGAAGTCTCTGCATGGCTGATCATGGTAGGAATACAAGAGAGAAACTAAATCCTAAGTCAGTTCGGAGGGTGAAAACCAATGTTTGAAAAGAAGTGGGTGCTACATATTTGTTTGCTCAGATGTTTGCTTAGTTTTGGGTTTGTTTTTTTTTTTTGAGACAGGGTTTCTCTGTGTAGCCAAGGCAATACTGGAACTAGCTGTGTAGAACAGGCTAGCCTGGAACTCACAGACATCCACCTGCCTCTACCTCCCAAGTGCTGGGATTACAGTGAGTCCTCCAGAAGTGTCCTTAAAGATGGTGCAGTGGGGTGTTTGGGGGCTGAACTAGGCTTTTCTGTTGATTGACATGAGTAACTAGTGTGTGGGGTTCTGTTTCTCTCAGTGGACTTAGCTCTCTGTTCAAACGGAAAACTTTCACATTTCTCCAGTAGGCAGATGCTTTATATCCACCTACAGCTACCGTTATCTTCTACTGAGAGTAAATACTTTTCTAAATAGGTGGAAACAAAGCCAGATGCCATTGAAATAATTCCGCTTTACAAATAGCACTTTGGAAAGAAAATTGCCAGGTCACCCTTTGTTTGACTCACCTTGTGGTCAAACACCCCTGTAATCACCATAAGGCAGATTCGTAGCTGGGGATGTTTTCTGAGCTTAGAATGTAGGCAGAGTATCTGCAATGCACAGGGGATTAGTTCATTACCACTCACCCTCAGGAGAATCTCTGTGTACCCTTCAAAGGAACTCCTAAGCAGATGTGGGCTGTTTGGGATATGCCACTGACTTGTGTGTTTGTCACTTTTTTTTTTTTTTTTTTTTTTTTTTTGGTCTGCAACATCTTCCGAAAATGTAAAACTCTCTACTTTGCCTCTGTGCTGAAGAAAAACTTCTAATAGACTAAACACAAATTGGGAATGTGTTGTGAAAGCCTATGCATCAGAAAAGAGCTGGTTTCGTTGGTTGTCTTAGGAAATGGGAGATATCTAAAACCAAAGAAGGCTCTTCCCTGCAAGCCTCTCCAGCACTCAGCTGCTGCGCTTTATATAGAAACCATGCCATATGCTTTTAAATGTCTCCTGCAGTTTCCAGCTCCTTTAAATCTGACACCATGACACAACTTTATAAAGTTTTCTGATCCTGTATGATTTGAGGCTATCTCCTTTCTTGGCTCTTCCTTTCCCTTTCCTGCCAGCTCTGGAGCATTCCTTGTCCGGCTTCCTGGCACTGTTAGCTGGTTTCAGAATTTGCAGTGTTTCAGTGGGACCAGCCTTGAAGCCTTGGTGGCTATACTGAGTGCATACCTCCTCCCGTTTTCCCATACAACTAATAAAGCCACTGTAGTCTCATTGCTAACATCCCAAGGTAGTTCTTAATAGAGTGAGTGGGCAGGCTAATTCTTGGCACAGGGGCAATGACCCCATGATCCTTTCCCAGGGGAGGTTACAGTTTTCACTCATAGTTTTTACCTATACCAAGAAAGGCTTTCGGGGTTTTGTTTGTTTGCTTTGTGGTTTTTTAGTGTGCATGTGCATGCACATGTGTGCACACATACCCATATGGATACCAGAGGACCCCTCTGGGTGTTATTTCCCAGGTACTTTCTATCTTTTGCTTGAGATAAAGTCTTTTATTGACCTAAAACTTGAGGGACAGAACCCAAGTAGGCTAGGGTAGCTCACCAGTGAGGTGCAGGGATCCACCGTCTCCTCCCATCTCATTTTCCCTGAGATTGTGTGTGTGTGTGTGTGTGTGTGTGTGTGTGTGTGTGTGAGATCCCCTCTAGGAACTGAACTCAGTTCTCACACTCACAAGGCAAAGACTAGAGTCATCTCTCTAGCTCAAAACTCAGTTTCTAGCACAGGTTATACACCCTGCTCTGAAAACCTGACTGAAATATTGGGAAATCAGAAACCCACAGATCTCAAAACATTTGGAGTGTTAACATGATATCACAAATGGAAAATTCCACATGACAAAAATTTTATCTCCTGCACCAAAGTATGACAAATGTTATCTAGAATTAATTTCAATCTGTGTACACAGTGTCTACACTTTGAAAATGAAAACATTGTATCCATGCCCAAGATAGATAATGTATATACAAATATTTCAAAATCCAAAAAATTCTGAAACCCCATCGGTCCTGAGCATTCAGGCAAGGAATAATCAACTTGTGGTGGGGTGGATTCCAAGCTGTGGCAAACTCTAGAAAGGGTTTTATATTTTTACTGATGGAGAACTTTCTCACCCTGCTGACTTTCAGACCACCTGCTGGCCCAAGTTTTCCTTTCTTGATAGCTTGTGTTCTAGTTGCCTTACCTATGGCCATGTTGTATGATGCTCCTCTGAATCTCCATCCCTCATTCCAGATGACAACATGGAAAAGTCCCCTCCCCCTGGTCCTACCAGTGCTAAAAGAGGATTTTAAAAAGTGGCTTTGCAGCAACGTATCTTTATCCACTAAAGGACGATACACGTGTGTCTAATCGTGTGACTAATCTCACTGTGTTTGCAGAGAAAGTTTGCTGAGCAAAACCTACCTCTTCATTTGGTGGTAATGTTGGCAAATGAATTGAGCAACAAGAATTGGCAAGGACAACAGGGTGCCTTCTTTTCTTGCTATGTGCACAGAAGGCAGTGGCAAGATAGCAGTGTCTTTCCAAGAGCTGTTCCCAGTCTGGCTAACTGGTATGTGGACTGGGAGCTGGGATGCAAAGCCATTGTCTTTTGAGTTTGAGTGGAGCACAGCTGGGCTGGAAGAAAATGGGACCGAGGGGTGAGAGGTGAGAGGTGAAAGGCCACTGGCTCTCTAACCTTAAGATGTGACTTTTTCCTCTTCCTTCTTGTCCCTTTTGCTGTTAGCCATCCCCTGGCCCTATATGCTATGAATTTGTTAATTTCAGTTTGCAAAATTTGTGGTACTGAGATAAATAGAAAGACACTGTGTGTGTGTGTGTGTGTGTGTGTGTGTGTGTTGTGTGTGTGTGTGTGTGTGTCCTGGTCTAAAGGAAAAAAATTTTTCAAAGACCCAGATTCAAAATACGTTAACCTTTTGTCATTTGTAGGCGCCATATAGTTGGTTTTGGTTACTTGCAAGCTATTTGTATGAGAAGTCTTTGTACAAGCTGGTGGTCTTCAGAAAACAGGAGTTGTCAATAACCTAGCTCATGACTGTCCCATAGGAGTGGCCTGGCCTGTACTTCAGATCTGTCCTCTGGGGCCATCATTTGTCCAGTGGGTGAACGTAGCAAACTGCCTGTTGGGCACACACCAAACAGCTAGGCTGTAATGTTTTCTTATAACTCATGCAGAAGCTCTTAGAAATGTTAAAAACAGCAACATGTTTGAGGAAGGGGAAGATCCAAGGGCAGAAACATTTCATTGGAAGACGGAAGTTGTTAATTTGATACCTGAGTCTACACAGAGACTACGTCTGAGCCAACAAACACCTCTGTATATTTGCATCTGTCCAGTTTAAAATCTACAGTATGGGAAGATCGCCCACCTCCCTCAGTTGTGACTGTCCAGGGATGGGAGAAAAGACAGAAAATTATTAAATCCGAGCCTGTGCAAAGCTTACTCTGAGTATAACAAGTGGCTGTGTGACCAGGGGGAACCACAGAAAGGGTGGCTGTGGAGGCTCAGGAAGATGGAGGGGATTTGGTGAAGTTGAAAGGAAGGTATATCTGGACTCTGGGGTGGGTTCACAAACACTGATGAGAACAAAGAGACCACTATGGTAGCCAAAAAAGGAAAAGTAGGGCTGTTTCCACAGGCAGGGGTGGGGAGAGGGGCCTTCCTCTCACCAGGTCTCCTAGAATCCTAGCTTCATGATGTCCATTGGCCTGGTGGACATCAGAGAGGATATGAGAGAACAAACGCCCCACCACAGTGTCGTCCAAACATGCATTGCTCTCTGAATCGATGAGTGGAAAAACCTGTGTGTACACAGACCCATTCAAAGGAAGCAGGCATTAACACAAATTACCCTATTGTGTTGTTAGCTCCAAATCACCTAATAGGCACGATAGAAATTGCTGTATTAAAGATGATCTGTGAATGTTGGTTTTCCCAACCACAGCTGAAGGCTTTCAGTGGAATGTGTACTGAAAAGTGTCTTATAGTTTTAGATCATTAAGTGTAAGATGAACGAGATCTGGTCTTGGATATAAATATATAAATATAAACTGGCATTTGAACTTTGTCTCAGGATAGACATGGCATTTTATTTCACTTTATTGTATGTGTGTGTGTGTGTGTGTGTGTGTGTGTGTGTGTGATGTGACATTTTTAAAGACAAGTGGCCTTAGGAGTACTTAAAATCTCAAATAAGTCAAATTTATTGAAATGTGGGAATTAAATTATTCTGTATTTATTACTTAGTGTTTATAAATATAATAGAATTTAACTGTTTTTCAAAAAAAAAGAGTACCTGCACATTTTGATTTTAGACATTTGCCTATAGGCAGAACTTATTAAACTTTAGTTTAAAGTCTAGTGAAAATGTATTCCAGTATAACTCTGCTGACTGGGATGTGCAGGGTGTTAACTAGCAGACTGGGGTTACCCGGAGCACCCAGAACTGGGCTCTAGTCAGCCCTGAACACCCCTTTAAAGGCTCAGTGCATGATTCACTTTCAAACAAGTTTGTAAATCAGGAAGTGAACTTGAAAATATCTGACCGCCAGAACTCCATCTCATTTTAATATGGGGCTTGTGGAGAACAGGGGCCAGAGCCAGAAGGTAAAAGCCAAAGGGCTTTCAGGCTGTGGGCTGCATTTGATGTGCACAAAGGAGTGGACGCCGTAGGGTGTCTCTCAGAGAAGTGTTCGGGTTTTCGACTAACCCACAGTGGGTGTCTATTGTCCTATTTCTCAATTGAATGATGTCATGTTTCATTTAAGGCTCTCTGCGATGCTGAAGTCTGTGGTCTATGCACGAAGGGGGAAAAGGCAGCCAGAAAGTTGCGAATCAGGTTTTTTTTGTAAAGCCTTTGTGTGTTGGGTTTGAAAAATAAAAGCTGACTCATGCAATATTTCAGCTCAAGACACTGCACAGACTAGTAAGGGCTTCTTGTCTTACCTGACTGGGCGCCCAGTGCGGCCACTGCACCAGCTGAAGACAGACATGTTCAGCCTCTGTGGAGAGCAGGTAGGTGCTGGTGGAGGTGTTTGCAGGGAACTGACTCCAGTTCCTTCCCTCTCTGAGCAGCTGGAGCAGCAGCAGCCACAGAAACGGGAGAAACTCTCACAGAGGGGCTTTCTTTACAACACTGTAAGAACAGAAGCTCTGGGTATGCAGCACACATGTCCTGGTGCAAACGCCATGCATGCCCTGAAGTTTTCTGACAATGGAATTCATCCAGATTGTCCTTATCCCACCCCCTTTGCATCTGAAGTCTGTATTGAATTGTTTTTGCTTGTTTGGGTTTAGTTTGGCTTTGATCTCCCCTTAAAGTTAGTTTGAAATTACTGGAGAGCTCATGTTCTCGACTCCGAGGAGAAACTTCCAAGTACGCACTGAATGCTCCACGCTTTAATATCCTTTCTTACTGAGGTTCTAGCGAGCCGAGCTAAAGGGGGCAAACTGAATGCTTGCAGACTTTACGCTTTGCAGCTACAGCAATGCAGCTTAGCCTGAGGCGCATGGCAACCAAAGTGGACTATGGAAATGCAGTTTGTGTTTGAGTGATCTATTGATAAAAAATACTTTTATTAAAAGAAATGACTAGGATGGAGAGGCAGCTGGGCTTGTATTCAATGTTACTATCTACTGGAATTAACTTTATACTGACCTACTAATTTTCTCAACTTGGTGATGTCGACATTTTTAATGTCTATAGATTTCACTTTATCATATTTTGTACATGAAAATCAAGTTATTTTCACTTAAAATGTTTATATATTTGATATGGGTGGGGGTTGTGGTTTGAATTCCCTTAAGTAATTTGGGCAGATTTTGAAAGCTATTTGAAAGGTTATTGAAGAAAAGAGATTTTTTTTGATAGACAGCCAAAGAAAATGACCCATTTCTACTTGGAAAAAGTCACGTTAGTATTTTACAATATATCCTTTTTGCGGCAGTAGATTGGTATCGAAAATTTAAATTTCCGATCTCATTGCTCACATTTATTAAACCACTCAGCTTTCCTTTGCCATGTATTGTGAATACACAGCTTCCTCCACCTTTAAGGACCAGAGACGACCTGACATGTAACCACTTTACATTGTGCCGTCCGGAGGGTTTCTGTATTCTCACCCCTGTTGTTAGGCATTTCAACTTGCCTTCCTCCTTCTTCATGAAGAAAATGTTTAATGTACATTGGGGAGGAATTTATTTGTCAAGTGCTATTGTCAATCCCTTGGAATTCTGTCCTTCCTCCTCCTCCTCCTTTAAGAAAATGTTATTTTGCTTTGTGCCTCCTTCCAAACAGCAGAGATGTTTGGAGACAGAAGTGTGTTCCCTACAGATGGGACAGAAGTGTGTTCCCTACAGATGGGACAGAAGTGTGTTCCCTACAGATGAGGCTGGTGTGTGTGACGCTTCTTCATTTACTGCTTGAGTCCAGGATTTTCATGCTAACAGGAAAGGACTGTTCAAAGTGAAACTAGAACTGGTTATTTTTTTCAATTGAAATTAAAAATAGGAGTTGGTGGTTTGTTTCATTTTCCCATGGCAAAGTCAGTGATAAACTTTCCTGGCTAAAACCTGGCATTAGTACCATATGGGACTTGCTACCATGGAATTGGTACTTGTATCTGACTGCAGTTAGGAATGGACAATGTGGGCATCAGCCAGTGACCTTCTGGTTACTTCAGGGTTAGAGTCACATTGGGGAGGTCGTATGGGGCCTGGGAAGGCCGTCTGGTCCAGCTACCTCACTATCAAGGGATGGAACCAGTGATGTGGTCAACTAAAAGGACATTGAACCAGAGCAAACACATGCATGCTCTGACTGGAAGAAAATATGTCATGATTTAATTTCTGCTCTACTCTTTGCTTTCTATCTGTATGTATAGTAGAGGGGAGATTCACACATACATAAACATGTACATGTACACATACATACTGCAATACCACAAATACCGAACACACAGACATATGCATACACACACAAACATACACACACACATACACACACACATACACACACCACATATATCACACACACAGATATGCACACACATACACACACATGTACACACACATGCACGCACATATCCCACACACATACAAACGCATGCATACACACGTACACCACATATACCACACAGACACACACACACAAACACACACGCACACACGCATGTACAATATAAGCCTTCTGGGTACAAATACCAAATGCTTTAGACAAGTAGCTTAGGCTGTGTGTTCTTTATTTTCTCATCTGCAAGCTTCTATTTGCCCTAATAATCTATAAATCCCTGTGACAGACTAGAGATCAGGCTGTATTCCCTGTTTCATGGTCCAACTATTATCACTGTTGTACCTAACCTCGCTGACGTTGATTTACTTCTTATTTTCTCTTTAAGAAATCTTTTAAACATGATGAAATATATAAACTTCAATGTTTTTGTGGGAGGAGGTTATGGTTAATTTTGATGTACAGTTTTTATTACAGAAGGTGAATCTGCTTAGGTAATTTCCTACTGTAAACCAAATCACTCCCAAACCTCAGGAGTTAGAAACAGCAGTAGTCATTTATATCTTCTCAGGGTTCCTGTGAGCTGGGAACTCAGGAGACACTTTGCCAAGTGCTTTTGCTGACTTGGGTTCTGTGAGGCTGTTCATCTGACAATGGGGGTGCATGGGCTGAAGGCTTCTCATTAGCTCCAGAAGCTGGGGCTGGAGCAGTGAGGGCTTCTCAACACCCCTGGACTTCCCAGTGTGTCTCATTGCTTACTGCCCCCAGTATGGCAGCCCCAGGAAGTGAGCTTCTTCCTATGGCAGTTCAGAGGTTTCATTCAGCTCCCTTCCTGCTACCCCATCTCCAGCGCTCAGTGGTCCCACAGAGCTAGTGGCTATGTCAAGCAGCACAATTTTATAAATATTAATCGTTGGAGATTTACATTAGAAAGAATAATCCAGACAATAGAGATCATCAATTATTTGGAGGGAGGTGAGAGCCAGACGAGACAGTTGTTATGAGGCATGCTGCCTTAAATGAGAAAACTATAATTACCTTCTGAGCCATAAATCAACATAAAAGATGCTGCTCATTACCAAGTACAGCCTCAAATCACATGCTATTATTTAGACTGATTTTAAATGTCTTATTTCTGGTTTTGATAGCTTTGGAAGATATTTAGCCAAGTAAGCTTGGCTGAATACTACAGATATCTGCAGGACTCTGTTGTATAAGGTATCTATCTGGCAATTACAGAATAACACAGTGTGTGTGTTGGTCCCAGAGGCTTCAGTGGTCTGATTTAGGAGCATCCCTAGACCAGGACCCACTCATATGTCTAAGAGTGGCCCAGAAGCAGATATCTGTTAACCTCATTGTCACATTCCAATTTTCCCTACCTTTAAAAATATCTTGAAGGTGCTCCCATCCATAGTGGCACAGCTTAGGCTCCAGAACCAACTTTATCTCCCTTGATCTCTCAGAGTGACAGTCAATAGAGAAAGAAAATGGTAAGAAAGAAATGGGTCTCTCTGTTGTATTTGTTCATCCTGTTAATATAATGATGAGTTATGACTATGTTAAAGACTGGTATCAGGACCAGGGAGAAGAATGATACTTGCCCAGTTAGGAAGTGGAGACTGGCCCTGGAAATCACCCTGTCTCATCTATAGGGGTCAATTGTTTGACCTAGAACTTTCCAGATATTCTGGTCTTTGGTATTGAGCATATCCAACTTTTGCTGACCCTAAATCATAGCCTCATTGGACCTTTGGGACCGTAATTTCTCAAGAGAGTAGTCATTCCCTACAATGGGATCAATACCCGGATCACAATTATGCTTTAATGCCACTGAAAGAAATCTGACTGCATCTACAGTTTGTAAGTATAGGAGTGTGTGTGTGTGTGTGTGTGTGTGTACTGCATGTATGTGCTTGTGTGTGTGTTGGTATGTCTGCATGTGTGTGTTTGTGTGTGACTGTGTGTGTGTGTAAATGTGAATGTGGTATATGTATTTGAGTATGTATATGTGTATGTACCTGTGTGTGTTTGACTGTGTGTGACTGTGTATGAGTGTGAATGAGTGTGCATGTGCATGGTGTGTGTGTGAATGTGTGTGAATGTGTGTGTGCCTGTGTGTTTGAATATGTGCATGTGTATTGTGTGAGTGTATGGGATATGTGTGTGGGGTGTGTGTGTGTGTGTGTTTGCACAGACCAGGCTAGGCGGCCTGCAAGCTTTCAGAGATTCTTCTATCTCTACCTTCCATCTTGCTATAGGACCTTCAGTGTTATGGACACACACTACTATGTCAAGCTTTATGTGGGTTTAGAGATTCGAACTCAGATCCTCATGCTGACACAGCTCCTGTTTCTATCCACTAAGCCACCTCCCCAGCCTATCAAATTCTAGATTTTCACACCAGCAACTCTGAACTTTGGCATGTCTGAATACATGGCCACGTCTTGGATCTTCGCCACTCTCAAGTTGGATCAAGCTTTTGAGGTCAAGTGCATTTTAACCACAAACCAATCCATGTTTTATGGGCTATAAAGTTGTTACAGAGCAGGCAGAAAGCATATTTCAAAAGCTTTTAAAAAATCCACAGCATGTGCTGGCTGCCCTACTGAGTGTGTTCTTTTCCTATGTGTTTCTTATCGTCCCTCGTTGTCAACAAACCTGAGGGCCTTCATGTTGAATTCGCAATTTTAACATTTGCTTGAATAAGTTGGCACTAATACCTTCTGTGCACACAGCCTAGGAAAACGTCTCCTAAAATCCAGCATCTATTTCTTTCCCTCAAAGTATTTTCCTTTTAAGCTTGGGCGGCTGCCATTTTGCAGGGGTCCCCTCTACAGTCCTACTCTTCCATTTTAAAATATTTTTCATGATCTTACCCATCCTCACACATTTTCTTACCCAAACCCAAAGCAACCAAAGCTTCATTTTTCACGAAATCCCATGAATCATACTGCAAGTCAGCTTTTTAACCAAAGTTGTTAAAGGATTGTTTTTAACAAAACAAGCAATTAGATACAGTTTAAAAGTCGCGCTTTCAAACAAAATGCCCAGAATGAGATCTCCAAGATTAAAAGCAATGTGTATAGAAATGTGGAAATCAGATTAAAGATAACATCCACTTTCATAGGGCTGTTTTTAAACTTCATATCATATTAACATAATTATAAATTTAAAATGCTTTATAAATATGGTCTATTATATGTTATAGGATTATTGCTGAGAACTTAATTATATCAGGTCAGCAGAAAAGTGCACATGGGTAAAATGGTTATTCCTTGTCCCTTCAGCTGCCTATTGGGGGGTATAGCTTTATTATAATTTTTCCCTTTTATTGGATTTTTTTATTTACATTTCAAATGTTTCCCCCTTTCCAGATCTCCCCTTTGCAACCCCCTATCTCCTCCCCCTCCCCCTGCCTCTATGAAGGGATTCCCCCACCCACCCACCCACTCACTCACTCTTGCCTTCCCTCCTTGGCATTCCCCTATACTGGGGCATCTAACACCCTCAGGCCCAAGGGCCTCTCCTCCCCCTGATGGCTAACAAGACCCTCCTCTGCCACATATGTGGCCAGCACCATGAGTCCCTCCACGTGTATTCTTTGGTTGGTGATCCAGTCTCTGGGAGCATTGAGAGGTCAGGCCAGTTGACACTGTTGCTCCCTCCATGAGGCTGCAAACCCCCTCAGCTCCTTCAGTCCCTTCTTCAACTCCTCCATCTGGGACCCCTCGCTCAGTCCAATGGTTGGCTTTGAGCATCCGCCTCTGTACTTGATCTTAATTATAAAGTCAAAACAAGCTCATATTCCTATCAAAAAATGACCATTTATCTATATTCTTATATATCTGTCATATTTTAACCTTTCTGGCAGAAATCTCCCCACCCGCTCTCCCTGTTCCCCCTCTCATTTCTAATAAAACCTCCAATCTAAACAGGAATTTTTAGTAGTGAGGTGACCTGCCAATTTCATTATCAATCAAAGCCCTTATCATGAGGTACAATGTCATTATTATAGGGCAAAAATACTGATCCTGTCTTGACAGCTGGAAAAAAATCTGGATTCTTGCATGTTTCATAAGAATAATTTTGGAATGTCTAAGTTCGGGTACAGCCCATTTTGAACCCAGGACAATTCTGCCCTACCACCTATATTGTCACCTTTCCAGTTGGTATATGGTCTCACCTTGTGCTGTCTCACAAATCTTAACAACCCAGGTGTGCTTCATTTCGCTATCATTTAGTTCCTGATTTAAAAGTGCTGCTTTATGGCTTTGGCTTGTGGACTGCTGGAGTTATTCCAGCAGCTGTCGGATATTATCACTTCAGAGATACTACAAGACTTTGTCCATTTGTCTTAGGCAGGTCGATTTCCTCGTGACACTATTTATTTATTTATTTATTTATTATTTACCTATCTGCTTTTAAGACAGTCAGACAGACAGACAGACAACTATAGGAAGAAAGACGCAGTGAGGTGCCACATGAGCATTTTGAAAGCATCTTCTGGGCCAGTTGGAAATGAAGGACAGCTTACAGGAGTCAGCTCTCTCCTTTCTTGTGATCCTGGGCTTCAACGTCAGATTGCCCATTACCAGGTGATCATTACCAGCTGATTGGCTAGCAGGCCTGGCACCCTCAATTAAGAAGGGTGAAGGGTCCATTTTGCGTAGAGTGTTGGTGATATTATTTAGTTTGGTTTTTGGGGGGAGGATTGTTTTGGGTTTTGTTTGTTCGTTTGTTTTGTGCCTTGCTATTAGAAGAAAGAACCCTGGAATTTCTATTTTCAGTACTGTGCTGGAGTGAAATGTGTGCCAGTCAGTGTCATTTAAACCAAGTCTCCGTGACCCAGGCCCCTTACTTTAAAATGGTGGAAGACTTAAAATCAAAAACAACCTTAAGACTCTGTCTCCTTTCTCAGTACTTAAGAACCACTTGTGATGTTGATTAAAGTTGCCTGTTCTTAGTGTTCTGACCGCTGAGCCTGTACGTCGGTAAATTTGGACTCACCTGCTTATGTAAGTCAGTGCAGGTGGTCACACTTAGACCACTGTGGATTTTCTGCTTCTCACAGGCTAGGGCACCTGGCTCACTCTGCAGTCTGTAGATTCAAGGTCAGGAGGTCTGGGACACAACCTGGGGCTGCGTTTCCAGCAGGCTTAGAGGATGCTCAGAAGCAGAAGCTCTCCTCGGCATCTCAGTCTGCCTTTCCCAGTTAACTTGCTGCCTCTTGTTTATGATGCTCTGCACCTGGGGTGGGTTTTGCCCTCCTTCTGTTGAGAGGATGCTCACTGACCTTTCTTCTGTCTTTTCTATCCTCCTGCAATGGAAGCAGATAGACACCACCGTTTGGACCTGGAAGGGCCATCAGTTCTAAGTCGAGTTCCTGATCCAAGGACCACAGCTGAACCCTCCCAGTCCCCAGAACCAAAAACTATGGAGCTTTCCGACAGTGACCGACCCATCAGCTTCGGCTCCACCTCGTCCTCGGCCTCCTCCAGGGACAGCCATGGTTCCTTTGGCAGCAGAATGACTTTGGTTTCAAATAGCCACTTGGGCTTATTTCACCAGGATAAGGAAGCTGGGGCCATAAAGCTGGAGCTGATACCAACACGACCATTTTCCAGCAGCGAGCTGCAGAGGGACAACCCTGCCGGGCCACAGAACATGGATGGGGTCAGCGAGAAGCATCCCAGGACTCCATGGATAGTGGACGCAAACGGGGCACCACAAACCATTGCAGACTCAGCCACCAGCCCGAAGCTCCTCTACGTGGATAGAGTTGTGCAGGAAATCCTGGAGACAGAGAGGACCTACGTACAAGATCTAAAAAGCATCGTGGAGGTAAGGCAGACTCTAAAGATTTGTACATTTGTCAAGCAGGAGAAATAGGCTTGCAGAAATATACAGGAAAGCACAGGGCTTCGTTTGGGATGGGATTGATGTCTTCTATGATGCCGGAGGAGAATTGTAAAACAAATGAAGAGAAACCTAGTGTTGTCACCTGGTCATGGGAGCAGTTAACACCGGCATAGCAAATCAGCTGTGTGTCAGACAATGATGATGATCCTGTGCATAGTCAGCCAGCATACTGCTCCCGAAATTCCACACCAGACATCTCAGGCTACCTCTCAGCTAGTGGAGCAAATGACAATTGAAGGAAGGGGACCCCAAGCTTCTAAATGAGTAGATGGTAGGTGTAGCTCAACCGTTGTCGCCTGTACCATAACAGTCTGTGTATGTCTAGGAGTTTCTGAAACTACTGAGAGCTAGATTTTGGGCACACACACACACACCCCAGCTGTGATTTCTGTGTCCTGGAGTATTGGGCCTATGAGGTAGGCCTTGCATAGACCCCCAGCTGATTACATGCATTGCCCTAAGGCCATTGTTCTGAACTGGGTCCTCTGTTGCTTGGTGTTCGGAGGAAGAGAGTGAAAGGGGGAAAGAAAAGTTCCGGGGCTTGTCTTGTTTTTCTTTTCTGTTCACTTTTTTTTTTGCATAATTTTGCATAAATTATTACCATATAAATTATTCAGTGGGAACTTAGCTCAATTATATGCAAGATCACATCCTCGGGAAATTCAGTTATTAATTTGGCTATGAGTTATCAATCAGTTTCCAGGGATAAATATTAAATAGAGTTCAGATGTTATCTCATTGTTAGGAATATTAATATTTCTGGGGTAAATCTATGTATTACAAAGTTACTCTTTTTGCTGCCTACTGATATACCAAATACCGTCTTTTGTTTTGTTTTGTTTTGTTTTTTTGTACCTAAAGCCTGTTTTAGACTTTTTTCTTTCTGGCCTCAAACTCTTCGTCTGAATCAATCCCCCTGCCTCAGTCTCTCACACTCTGGCACTTACAGATGTGTACCACATGCTAGCTTCTGGTTTAGACTTTCAATCAAAAAGTGTTTCAGAAGATTGTAGGATATTTGCTGGTGAGCACATTCTCCACCACATACACACATGCTCCCAGCTTTAGAAAAAAAGACATTCAAAAGCATGGTCGTGTGTTGGGTTCCACAGCTGACGGAGCCAGACACTGTCCTAAAAACAGTTATGACATCACTCCCAGTAAAAATAGAAAGTCAACTGATGTTCAACCAGAGCAATATGTGGTACCAGATGGAGACCAAAGCGGCTCAGTTTTTAACTTTCAGCCATGATATCATTTGTAGGGTGCCTCTGAAACTGCCAGCAATTTTACAACCTCTCAGGAAACTCAGTGTGATTAAAGCTGTTATTGGTTTATGCTAGGTTTTCCTTTCTTATCATTTTCCTAGTATCTTTTCCACCTAAATCAAAACTCATCTTGCTGAGAGAAACCTGGGCTTACTCAACTGTTCTTCCATAAAGACTCTTGGTTTTGTTTGCTTTCTGTCAAGGTTGCTTGATAAAACTGGGGAGAGAAGAAATGTGATCCGGATGAGAGAAGCCAGACAGGGAGAGGTGTTTTTCCCTACCCAAGTTTCACCCTGTCACTACCGATTGAGGCTGTCCAAGCATTCTTGTCTCGCCTCTGCAGACATGTTAGCCCTCTCCACACACAGGGCAACACAGGAAAGAGCCTCAGCTTTCTGAGCCCAACTTAACGCTTTTGTACACTTTGCTGTATCATGAGTCAGTAGCATGCCCAGTTGAATGAATTTTCCTGGGCTGGGTACATGTTAGCTACAGACTGTATAAACAGAACCTCTGCAGCTCAAGTTTAGGTTTGATCATTAGGATTTGTGAACAGTGAGATTTTTGTGAACGTTGCTAATTCGGACACTGATTTAAGAGACGTTCACAGAATGCAGTTAGACTCGTCCCAGCTAACTGGACAAATTTCTAAGAAGAGAAGCTTCTAACCTGGGTGGTTGGGTTCTACGTGCTTGTTAAATAGACAAAGAAAATACCTTCTTTCCCACGTGCAGAGACATTGTATTAAGCTAATCCAAAATACATAGATGAAATTTTCCTTTCTCTTGCCAGATAGGGCTTCAGTAGTGATGACATCCACGTGTCATTACTGACTCCTAAGGCTTTTGGATCATCTGATATGTGCTGGCTTTCTCTCTCTACCATTATTTATTTCTTGCATTCTTATTTTCTTCATTACTCTTTGGACCCCTGTGTCGTCTGCCACGGTGACATCTTACCCTCTGCAGTTTTCCTTTCAGCATCTTAGCCATTTTATAGCTAACATTTGAAAAGGAAAGATGTGATTTTGAGTATCACCCATATGCAGTGGATGGCTCTTCCTGTCTTTATATATGGTTCCTATATTTTCATCAGCCACCGATGGAGTGAGAAAATAAACATGAAAACAAGTTGAAAGTAAAATAGCCAACCATACACTTTGTGGTGAGATGGGAATCCATAGCCTGGGGGTCTCTTTCATGTTTAATGGATCTTGGACTGGTCAAAGGTAGGATTCTTTTAATCTTTCTAAATGATCTATAAACGAGCCTTTGAGGGCCTCATGAGATTGGACCTCAGATAGAACTCACAGCCTCTTTTACCCTTTTAGTAAATTTTAAAATAGTTCATAATGTTATATAATGCTGTGCAATTTGGAGCCACATCCCCCCTCTCTACAAATGGCATCTTTGAACTCTGAGGTAACAAACTAGGTCATCTCTGGGGATATAAAAAAACATGCATATTTAGCATGGGGTTATAAAATAAAAATAACCTTTTTCTCCTATTGTATACCAGAGACTTCAAATGCTTTTCAAGTACCTTTATCTGTAAAGTATGTTTTTAAAAAACTACGTAGTACAGCTTTAAGGTCCAAAATGTTAATAGTCAAAGCCTTGGAGTATTGTTTGTAAGGGCTGGTGAGATGGGTCCAACAACCTGAGTCCAATGCCCAGGACCTACATAGTGTCTACATATAGCGGACCAACATATAGAATATGCTATTGAGCCTATAAACTACTGGGTTTTACCATGACATTTTCATACCGACATGATAATCTCCTTTGTTTATATCTGCTCCCCATTACCCTCCCTTGTCCCCCTTTCTTTCCACAAATAGTTTCTCTTCTGGTTTCCCATGTATGCATGGGGGCAGGAGGTGGGAATGGGTGAGAGAGATTGATGCCACAGATAGAAAAATTGTGACCTTTACCTTTCTGGCTCTGGCTATCACTTAGCATGATGATTTCCAGTTCAATCCATTTCCCTACATATGACATCACTTTGTTTCTTGTGCATATAGGATGCATTTTCTTTATGCATTCATCTGTTGATGGGAATGTGGATTTATTTCATTTCTTAGCTACTGTGAATAATGCCACCATAAACTTGCATGCTGTAGGGGTAGCTCTAAGCAGTCAAAGCTTAAGAATGCCTTCATTGGAAACACTCAGCATTCCTCAATAGCTGCACCTCAGTAGGTAGAATGTGTGTCTAACATGCATGAGCCCTAGGTTCAAGCCACATCACCACATAAAACCAGATGTGGTTACACATGCCTGTAATCCTAGCACTTACAAAATAATGGCAAGATAATGCAGATTTCAAGATCCTTCTTGGCAATGTAGTGAGTTCAACGCCAGCCTGAGATTCATGAGATACTGCTTGAAAGAGAGAAAGGAAGAAAAAAGAAAGGAAGGAAGGAAGGAAAGAAGGAAGGAAGGAAGTGAGTAAAAGAAAAAATAAAAAGCTTTGGCTGACCAAGTATTCCAGAGTCAACCTCTACTTACAGTACATTTGTTTATTGAGTAGATAGTGTCAGGGCGTGCAAAGAGTGAAGACTGATTTCCATACCTTACGGACAGCAGATTCATGGAAAGCTGTCCTGCCTGGCACTGTAGCTTAGAGAAGAGTGTTGGTGGAGTCACATTGGTCAGAAGGACAATGAATAGCACTCCTCTCTAGTTTGTACAGAATGAAAGAAGAAACCCAAGCCCAGGCCTGGGGAGCTTGTTCAGCAAGCTCCGTCCAGATGCTCTGCTCTGGGCCTTTCGAGGCATCTGTGACTGGAACAAATGAGATCTGAGATGGCCTTTGTTCTAGGACACCCTGCCCTTCAGGACAACAGTGTATGGCTTGGCTCCTAAGTGGTCCTGGGGAAGGCAGACCTGTTGGGTTTGCAATGGTGTGCTTTATCGCCACCATAATTGAACGGTTGTGTGGGAATTCTTTGGACCAGCCATATGCCCCACACAGCCCCCAAAGGAGAAATGGCTATGGACTGAGGTAGAAGGCTGTCCAGGAAGGTGGTCACAGATTTCCTTGTCATTTTCCCAGTGTATAACTTGCCCTCTAACTTATACACCATTGATCATGCTTACATGGTACATCAATGCTTACAATGAGCATCATTGCATTTTAATGATGCTCATTTAGGTGGAAACGTTTTGCATACTGAAGGGGAAAATCTGTTCCCTCCTAGATGGTAGGATCTAGAAGGGATAATATTTTTTTTTAATTAAAGCCTATTCTGTGGGTTGATTTAATAGAGAATTTGCACTGTAACACTTGGCATAATCTCATCAACATTGCTTAATGTGGTATCTGAGCACCTTTGGATGGGTGCCTGCTTTCAATATGTCTTCTAAGAACACTACTGTAATGAGTGCATGGGGTCTTTGTTAAAATCATTTGAGATCTGTGATCCTTTAGAAGTAAAGCTGATCATGTCCTGCTTGTGCAGAATATATTTCTTCAGTGGTGTTTGTCATAGAATGTACAGCACATAGACTCAACCCTGACACGTGCTTGTCCTTTATTATTGTCACTGTCATCTGTACTACGGTCTGCCCTTTGTCCCCACCCTGCCTCACTCTGATATCTCAACATCTCTAGCAACACAGAGGAACTGTGAGTGTCCCTCTCTTTCACTCACATCTAGCCAGTGTGGGAAGGAGGGTGCTTGTGCTATGCTCACACCAGACTCTGCAGGAGGCAGGGATGTATTCTAGCTGTGTGCCCAAAGAAGGTAGAAGACAGTTTTATCAACAACTAATGTTCTCTACCATGCATTTTATAGGTAACAAAGACAGTCTTACTGATAAACCTACACCGTTATATCCCCCACCATGTCACCAAAAATATTAAAGAGAAAAATAGGAGAGGTGTCAATAATGCTTATGTGCTGAAGTTATTGTCTCAAGGAAATCTTACCGAACAACTATAAACCTGCTGTGTACCGCAGTTTCTGAATCTCCTGAACTGTGTCTTTGTCACATGAAATCACTAAAAATGACCTTAGCAGCAACTGAAATGTGTTTATCATATATTTGGCATTTAACTATATATATATATGAATATATATATTCATAAAATAGTACAAATGGTGTCTTCCTTTAGGGCTCAGATAAGATTCAGGCCAATGTATCTTTTTATTGCTCTTCTTCTCTGTACTTTCCCCATCATTTCTAATTGTACACCTGACCCCCACTCTTGCTTTCCTACCCGTCCTCATCCATTCAACTTACAGTAAGGCTATTTGGAAGTCAACGGTATCATTAATCCTCAAGCGACCAAAGAGAGTCACTGGTACAGCCTGCTTTAAAGGCACAGGCTGTGTTTATGTTTATAGCATTTTGGAAACCTTCCCGGTAGAAGAGAATCTAGGATCAGAAGGGACTAACCTATCAGTCACCAAGTATTTACCAAATTTGTCCATGGGAGTTTCAAGGTTCTTGGCACATTGCTTAAGGCCTTCAGGAATTTGAGTCTTAGTCTTGGGTGGTGGCACCTAAGCACTTGGGAGGCAGAGACAGGTTAATCTCTGAGTTTGAGGCCAGCCTAATCTATAGAGTGAGTTCCAAGACAGCCAGAGCTACATAGAGAAACAAACAACAATAACAGAGAGAGAGAGGATTCCATTCTATCTCCACAGTGTGAGAGTTGACTCGTTTCTGGAAGTTATTTGCTTGCTTGGAAATACAAATAATTTCAGGAAAGTTTTCTTTTCAGATTTGCCCAATTTGGTTGACTATTCTCAGGTCAAGCACGGTCTTTGCTGCCTCGGAAATTGTCTGCACACCACGGAGACTAAATTTACCAATGAACTTCTGATGATTGAATATTTCCCATATGCACTGGAAAATTCAGAGGTAGATGAACTTAGGGAAAAGACAGTCATGGAGGAAGTAGACATTGAGGGATGCTGTGCTAGTCTCAGACGTAACTAAGCCACGTGTCCTATTTGCCCAATTAAGTGCTTTACATTGCTTACAACTAAAAGGTCCCTTTCTACTAATATGGCTGAGCCTCTTTTTTTTTCCTGGAATAAAAAGGTATCTTAAAAACTTAAGTTAATGCAGGCAACTGAGTAGCCACTTTTACTGGTCCACAAAAGGGCTACTCATATAAAGTCCCACTGCAGATCTGCTGAAACCAGTCCTCTCCGTTGGGTTAGAGTCATACTCTGCTGAAATCAGTCCTTTCCGTTGGGTTAGAGTCATACTTCTTTTCTGGTTATGTGCTGTCTTGAATATTCCATTATAGTGAGTGGGGGAGAAAATTATAAATTTCAGATTATATTCTCCATTATAGTGAGTGGGGGAGAAAATTATAAATTTCAGATTATATTCTGAACAAACCAACCTGCCTTTGGGAGAAATTTCCTATGGCCAGTTGTGTTTGCCAAACAAAATGTGCTGCCTGTACCTGGTGAAATGAATTATGGGAGGGAATTCATCCAGATCATAAGACCTGAAGATGATGCAAATGACCATGCAGCCCTGCTCCCTTACACAGAACAAGAGCAGCTTTGTCTATTTTATGTCTTGTCGCCTACCTATGTGCTTTAACATTAACTGTTCTCATTGTGTTTTCAATTCTTCCCTTCTCCACCCAGCTCACTTTGCCACTTAAAGCCAATGATGCCATTCAACTCCACATCCTGAACAGAGCTGCTAAAAAATCATTTTTAAATGTTAAAATATAAACAAAAACAACCATGTTCTTTTGGTATGCACTTCAAATACCCTGAGACAGGTTGGCTCACAGTTTTCAGAGGCATCAGTCCAGCATGGTGGGAGAAGACATGTCAGGGCAGAGCCACTTAGAACTAAGTGGAAGAGAGCAAACTAGAAGCACATGCCTTGTAGGTACCTATTAGGGTGAGCCCCCACAAAGACTCATGAATGAAGTTTCCTGGAAGCAAGCAAGCTTGCTCAGTTCTCTATGCTTCTGGCATTTGCAAAGAAACCGTAGAGCGTGGGTATATAAGAAAGAGTTTGCTACCCTGTCTATCTTTAGTGAGCAAACCTGGACTGTAAGACAGAGGAATCCATCTGTTAGGCTCACTTCCACCCCACAGTGAGGCAAAAGCAATCCACAGCTTACCCCTTCCCTAGTGATTCCAGTATAAGTCACTTCCGAGGTGAAAAGTTACCTTTCCTTCTCCTGCAAAACCAGGTCTTCCCAGGTTTGTCCACATATGGTCACCAGCCAACCAGCTGGTCCCTCCAGAGACCCATTTTACAAACCTCTATCCTGAAATGGGAGCAGCCTGCCAAGTCCCAAGTCCTAGTTAAAGCAAAATAAAGAAAAGGATTCTGATAGAATATGTAAAGTTACCCATACCCCCAAACTATGCAGAATGTTCAAAGCCAACTTTGTGTTAGTCCACTTAGAGAAAATCCCCACTTCAAAAATAGGAATTAATCAAACACCATAATGACCCTTCATGAGAAATGGGCAATTAATGGTCATCAGCTAGATTCGTACCTGGGATAGTAAGCCCTCATAAACAGTTCAAAGGGGCTATTATTTGAGCAATTAAAAGCTATCGCTTGAGAAATCTGGCTTGGAAGAACAACAGAAACCTAGGCAGGGTTTTTCTAGTCCAGAGCTGCTGGGGAGAACCATGAGAGCATCCTGGCTCCTAGTTAGAGCTGTGCTGCCGCCTAGGCTGATGGGATACATCTGTGGGGCTGAGGGAAGTTTTCTTTGATGATCCTCATATTCCAGCAGCCATTCAACATAGAGACCCATGGTCCTTGGGAGATTGTTGTTGTTGATTAAAGCAAACAATAACTTTTAAAGGCATTATAAGTACCCCCTCATCCTCATGGAGTGTAAAAAATAAAATAATAATAAAAGCACAGGCTTTCAAAGCTGCCAGAATGAGGCTGACCTTTGCTCTGCCATTTGCAGTGAAATCCACAGGTAGCCAAGAGCTTTAAAGAATTGTTTTTTCCACTTGAAAAATGGGATTGGAAGTACAGAACCTTTATGTACAATGCTTACACAGTGCTAAGAATACAACCAATGTTTTAGGTAGTCATTATTCTCATGAAATTATTAGTCATGCAATTAGTTCCTCTACAAAGCCAATCATTTCTGGTAGATTTTAGAGATTTGTACATCTATATCAAAATTTTAGTTAAGAAAATTATCTTAAAGCCAAGCTTAGTGGCCTGTGCTTTAATCACAGTACTCAATAGGCAAAGGCAGATGAATCTGTGAGTTCAAGGCCAGCTTGGTCTACATAGTAAGTTCTAGGAGAGCCAGAGCAACATAGTGAGACCCTATCTCAAAACAAAACAAAATAAGAAATCTTAACTTTATTCTTTAGAGAGAAAGTGAGAGAGAGAGTGAATCATATATGTAGAGAGGTCAAAAAAAAACAAGGAGTCCTTCTTGGGTCCCAGGGACCAAACAAACTCAGGTCATCAGGCTTAGCAGCAAGTGCTTTTAGCTGCTGAGCTATCTCACTGACCCTTAAATTTGTGCTTTAAAAAGAGAATGTCCTATGGGCTGGAGAGGTGTCTCAGTGGGAAGAGCACATACTGGCTAGCAGCCACATTGGGCAGCCCACACCTGCCTATAACTACAGTTCCATCAGATCCAACGTTCACTTCTGGCTTCTCAGAGAACCTGCAGTCACATGCACATGCCTACACACACACACACACACACACACACACACACACACGCCCCTAATTAAACATAGAAGTACTCTTAATTGCGGGGTCCATCTAGTTTGCCCTCCTTTTGCGTATACATACCTGCGTGTAATTGGAATTAATTTCTAACAGGTGAAAAGGATTTCATAGCAGGATGAATCCTTTCTTTCAGGATATTGATTTGGGCCAAGCAGAACTGGGGTTGATTTAATGGACAAAGCTCTGGTCTGGACTCCAGGCTCATGTGACAATCAGCTGTGTATCCAGAAACAAATGACCAGTCTGATCTCAGCCTCTTCTTCCATAAATGAGTCTAATTCAGAAGGTCCCAATCCACAGATGACTGGCGACTGCGTCCCTACCAGCCTCAGCTCTCAAGAATGCAGCCCAGACACAAGTGTGTTTTTTGAGCTGCCAAAATAGATATTTCAAACACTAGACAGTAAGCCCTGTGTCTTTGCCCAAGAGGCCTGGGCTGTCACTAAGAACCCATTTACCCTACATGTCTAAAATAAGCTTAATTACTTGGTTTCATAGCCTACGGCAAGTAGAAAGATCTGCCAGCACCAAGGGGGGGGGGAGGGGGGGCGCGACACTTCCTCCAATGACTAAAGTAACACTCTAAGGCAGTACTTCTCAGCCTTCCTAACGCTGCGACCCTTTAATTCCATTCCTCAGGTTGTGGGGACCCCAAACCATAAAATTATTTTCATTGCTTCTTCCTAACTGTAATTTCCCTACTGCTATGAATCATAATGTAAGTATTTTGAGAGACAGTTGCCAAGAGGGTCGCGACCCACAGGTTGAGAACCATTGCTGCACAGCCCGGCTGCAAAGCCACCTTAATAGTCTTAAGGGGATTTATTAGAGAATTAAAACCCAGACATAACTAATCCTTTCTCTCCTTTTTAAAATTGTTGTTTGTTTTCTTTTGTGTGTGAGGGTTTTGCCTGCATATATGTATGTGCACAACATGCCTGTGTGCCTGGTGGCCCAGATAGTCAAACCAGTGCCAGTGTGTTAGATCCCCTGGAACTGGGGTGATGGATGGTTATGAACCACCGTGTGGGTGCTGGCAACCACACCCAGGTCCTCTGCAGGAACAGTAAAAGCTTATAACTATTGCAATTAACCCAGGTCCCCTTTCTGATGGACAGAAATAGCAAGAAGTAGTGATATTGTAATGGCTGTAGTATCAAAAATATGTTGTCTGATGTTTGTCTTACATAAACAAAATGAGTCTTTTTAATTAACATTTTAAGGACTTTTTAGTAGTAGACACACCTGAATGTTTTATCCCCCACCCTTCCCATGACAGAAACAAACATGTTTACACTGTTGTGCGGCCATTACTACTGTCCGTTTCCAGAACTTTTCTCTCATCCCAGTCAGAAACTCTGGGCCAGTTAAACAGCAACTCCAGAGGCCAAGGTGTCTCAGTGAGTGAGAGGGTTTACTCTGTAAGAATGAGAACCTGAGTTTGAATCACCAAAGCCAAGCATGACTGCACATGTCTGTAACTGTAATACTGGAAAATGGAGACAGGTAGATCCCAAGGGCTCTGCAGGTAGCAGGAGCTGAAGTAGCAAGCTCTCCCAGTTCAGTGACTGACAGAAACAGTAAGAGTGATAGAGGAAGTCACCCAATATCCTGCTCTAATCTCAGAGTATACATAATACATGCATATATACATATATCAACATCCATATACATACACACACATACACACATACATACACACATACATAAATATACACATACATACACATACATAAGCACATGCATACACGCATATACACACATACATGTATACATACACATATATATGCATTCATTGTATGTACATACATATACACACATACATATATATATACTCATACATACATATACATATATACACACATACATACATAAATGCATATATATCTACATACACATATATACATACATACACATATACATACATAAAAACACATACATGCACACACTATATATACATGCATACAAATGCACACATACATTCACACATATATACATACGTACATACAAACATACATACAGATAATCAGACAGACAGAAAAGTACATAAGTACAACCTCTGAATCCATTTTTGTTTGTGTATATTCAGGGCTGATAACTTTGTATTGGATAATCAAGGGACTCATCACTGGGCACGGTTAATTCTCCCTCTCAACAGTCAGTAGTTGCCTGTGGTTCTCTGTCTAGAGGTAAGACCTGTGAGATCAAATATATTTTTATATACTCATTCAGCACCAAAATGAAGTGGCATCTCATAAAAAAGAAATAAAAAATCCCTCCCTGGAAGGGAGAGTGGGCGCTGGCAGTAGGCACACAGTGAGAAGCTGTTGTAGGCGGCTCACTAATAAGACACAAAGACCAGTGCTTGTTGTAGAGGCTAAGTTTGCGTTGTCAAAGTAGTCTAAAGAAATCCACTCCAGAGAAGGTCACAAAGGAATGGAGAATGGATGTACACTAAGTTTTTCTCATAAGGTCCCTTTAGAAGTGTGTGTGTTATGTGTGTGCATGTGTTGTGTTTGTGTGTGTGGACTTGTGGATGTGTTGTGCATGTTTTGTGTTTGTGTGTGAGTGTGTGTATATGTGTATGTGTTGTGTTTGTGTGTGTATATGTCTGTGAGTGTGTGTAAGTGTGTGTATGTGAGTGTGTGAGAGTGTGTGTGTGAGTGTGTATATGTGAGTGTGTGTGAGTGTGTGAGTGTGTGTGAGTGTGTGTATGTGAGTGTGTGTGAGTGTGTGTGAGTGTGTGTGAGTGTGTGTGTGTGAGTGTGTGAGTGTGTGTATGTGAGTGTGTGTATGTGAGTGTGTGTGAGTGTGTGTGAGTGTGTGTATGGGAGTGTGTGAGAGAGTGTGTGTGAGTGTGTGTGTGAGTGTGTGTATGTGAGTGTGTGAGAGTGTGTGTATGTGAGTGTGTGTGTGTGAGTGTGTATATGTGTGTGTGTCTGTGAATGTGTGTGTGTTGAGTGTGTGTGTGAGTGTGAGTGGGGGGGGTTGGGAGAGGCCATTCTTTACACTTTAAAATATTTCCGTTTGTTATTTTTAATTAACACAGACAAACAGTGCTGTCACCGTAGATTATGCTGTCTGCACCACAGGGGTTGGTGATGAGGGATTGGAACTGTGAAGTCCTTGCATTGTTATTAATCTTTCTGGAACTAATTTCAGATAGCCATTTATCATGAAAATAAAACTACCTGTATTTTAATCAGGGGGATTAATGAAACTTGTTCAGAGGTTAATTTTTTCTCTCTCTCTCTTTCTGTGTCAACAAGAAAAGCTACCAGAGTCTCTTTTGTTTTACAGCAGGCCTTGCCTTTGTGATTGCACCCAGGCCTCCAGCAATCTGTAAATGGGGCCGAGAGTAAGGTGGGGTCTGTGAGCTCACCCACAATAAATGCAGAGTTGCCAAGCCAGGGCCCCTTTTGTTCTGTTTTGCACAAAGCAAAGGATAAATCACTCCCCCTGGGGTCTGTTTAAGGCCTGGACAATGGTGTTGCAAAAGCAGAGAAAGGGTTGGAGTTAATCTACTTTTGATTAGAAAAGCATTTCTTTTCCTGAACCGAGGCAGGAGTTCAGCGGCCAAAGTGGGGGAAAATTAAAAAGGAGAAGCGAGACTAGCAGCCTCTGTCATCTGCCAGAGATGGCGTGGAAGAACTGTCCCCTGTGACAAAGGAGGGAGCACAGGAGGAATGTTGAGCTGGGTTGAAATTCTATGCAGCTCCTAAAGCTGACAAGGAGTGACAGGCCCTCCCTTAACCCTTGCCTTTCTGGCTCTCTTTATCCTGGTAGCACAGGCTCACATTCCAGAGACTTTCTGTCCATCAAGATGGGTAAGCTGGAGCAGGGTCCCTACCATTGCTCTCATTATTCTGTGAGAGAGTACGAGCTCTGGAGAGACTTGCTAGCTCTCCTGAGGAATATCCTGGAGTTAATACAGTAACCACTAAGGAGAGCATCCAACGCACTGAGACACAGGAGGACCATGGAGGAATCATGAAGGGTGAGTTAACTAGGTATTTAGTCAGCTTCCTCCTGTCGCTGTAATAAACTCCAAAAACTAAGTAAGAAAAGTCAGGGCAGGGACTCAAGCAGTAAGCTGGAAGTAGACACTAGAGCAGAGACCATGGACGGATGCTTGCTCACTGGCTCCTTCCTCGGGCTCACATTCAGCTAACAACCTTCCTTGTACCTCCCAGAAACACCCAGTGGTGGTATTGCCCATAGAGGACTGGGCCTTTCCACATCAATCATTAATTAAAATAAAAAATAAAAAAAGCTGCCTGTAGGTATCTTGTTCCTCAGAACTTAAAGAGACAGAATGACAGAGACAAACAGAGATGACAAGAGTAAAGAGCAGATCTGCTCACAGGACAGCATTCTCCTAAGTGGTGAATATCTAAAGCAGTAATTTATTGCTTGTTTGCACTACTGAGGACTGAACCCAGGGCCTCGTGGATGCTAGGCAAGTGCTCTACCACTGAGCTATATTTCTGGCTAGCTCTATTCTCTTTTTATCATCTGTGTAAAAGCAGACTGCATGCTTTTCCTATAACTGCAGTTTCCATCTTTTGCAAGACAGGAGATTTGTGTGAGAATGAAGTATAACACTTGAGGCCAGAAGGCAGGGCTCACTAGGGAAGGTCCCGCTCCATGTGGGTTCCAGGCTCCGTGTGATGCTAGCACGCCTGCCAGACATGCTTCTGAGCCCTGGGGTATGTTGCTGACTGACCTCTTTTCAAGACTCCATTGCTTTAGCTCTTTAATGGGAACCATACAAAGCCAAACCGTCCATAGCTGACCACCGCAGCTCTGTTCTACGTGTCTAGTACCAGGAGGTTCTGCACACAATGGCTATTGGCAGTAGCTATAAGTAAGATCTTCTCAGGTGTCTCCTCAAAAACACTGTGAGATAGGGCAGACCACAGGCACTTTGAATTCATAAGCTAACAAACTCTATTTGCATATCAAGGATTTCTAATAAACTCTGTCCTATACTCTCCTCTGCCACTAGTGCTGGCAGTGGTAGTGATGTACTTGCTATCAAGCATCTGGTAGTGTAAGGTCCTTTAATTGTTGGGAAGACACTGCATAAAGAGCCCTGTTACCTTCTGTGTGCCTCAGTAAGTAAAGAGTTGAGTTACCCTCTTCCAGTTTTTACCTCTCTATATAAATAATTTTATTTAGGGAGCTCCTTCCTTGGCAGCCAGTTGAAACCTTATTTTTGTGTCAGAGTTTCAAGATATTTAGCACCAGCAACACGAAGCTTTTTTTAAAAAAAAAAGATTTTTAAGATTTATTTATTTATTTATTTATTTATTTATTTTGTGTATATAAGTACACTGTCGCTGTCTTCAGACACACCAGAAGAGGGCATCAGATCCCATTCCAGATGGTTGTGAGCCACCATGCGGTTGCTGGGAATTGAACTCAGGACCCCTGGAAGAGCAGCCAGTGCTCTTAACTGCTCAGCCATATCGCCGGCCCACGAGGCTGTACTTTTAAAGCCTGTTTCTTCTCCGTCAGATGAACCCTGAGAACACACTCTTGGAGAGGTAGCTATGTTGCTATCCCAGGCTCTGTAGAGTAGTTGGGAGGTGTTCTAATATATGACGTAACTGATTCATCACTGTCTGAGTTAAGCATGTGTTCACTGGGACTGTGTTTGGGAAAAGCCATACCTGTTTAAACGGGCCGTAACTTGGTCTCTCTATTTCAAAATCCCAGAATTAGTTTCTGGGTAGGCTGTAGGTCATTATTGGATTTGTGACATGCGAGTGTTTTTGCTCCTGAAATCACTAGTCACTTTTCTGGCTGGTGAAGCTTTCAGGGTACCCATGTAGCAAAGTGACGTGCATAGCTCACAGAGGGAGTTGGAACACCATGAGAGAAAATATGAGAAGGCCTTGTATATAGTCCGTGTCCCGCTGAGATGTTTACAGCATCTGTATGCTCCTGTGTGCACCAGTACACAGTGGCAGAATGCTTTTGCAGGCAGGCCCTGAGCCCCATGTATACCTTCAGTGTGGTAGCACCTCCTTTTGACCAAGGCTTTGCTTCCAGTGGTGGCAATTCTGTCTTTGCTCTGGGAATCTCTAAATCTTCAAGAGGAAAGCCTCAAAATGAAAGAGTTTTAAGGTTCTTATCATAGAATCATAGAATTATTTTGGTTGGTTGGTTGGTTGGTTGGTTAGTCAGTCAATCAATTGGGGATTTTTTTTTTTTCCTTTGAGACTTGAAAATTAGCACAGTACTGAAACTGTACTTGAATGTCATAAAGGAATTGAGAGCAGACAGTCATGCGAGCAAAGGAAACCAATGTGTGAGCCAGTCTGAGGCCACAGTAAGTGGTAGGGTGTGCAAAGCAGATTTGGTGGAATTTAGCTGATGAAAATTCATACCAGGAGTGAGTGTGTATGAGCATCTGACAGCAAACAGTTGGATACGTAAATGGGATGGGCAGTAATTTCTTACAGTCGGTAGTCCTGACACATATGGTAGGTGCCTTCTAACCAAAGGTAGTTGTGTTTGGTAAATTCCTAATAAAAACTACATTTAACTCCTAGAATATATCAGTAGCAAACTTCCTTCTTGCTTAAAGATATGTGTTAAAGAATAAAGTTTTTGCCGGGCAGTGGTGGCGCACGCCTTTAATCCCAGCACTTGGGAGGCAGAGGCAGGCGGATTTCTGAGTTCGAGGCCAGCCTGGTTTACAGAGTGAGTTCCAGGACAGCCAGGGCTACACAAAGAAACCCTGTCTCGAAAAACGAAAAAAAAAAAAAAAAAGAATAAAGCTTTTGACATGGGATGCAGAGTGTCAGTGCTTGGCTGGCCAGTGGATCCTAGTATGCACATGACTTCAGTCATTTATTCTCTGGTTGACCGGGAAGAATGATGCTTCTAGAGAGAAGGAATGAATGATAGCATCCATTTAGGGTGTGGTGCAGATTAAATGAGATAATGTCTATAAAGTGGGGAGTCAGTACCTACCAGTAAATCTGAGAATACTGACGGTGATGGTGATGAACAGCCAGGAAAGGAAACTAAAATTCTAACTATCTTATGATGTACTCTTATTCTACTGGTGTTTAATTTTTCTACAATATAAAATCCTTCTGGGGAGTGTGAGTACCATTGTAGGGGCAGCTCATGACTCACATGATGCTAGGTGCCCTCTGCTTATGACTGAGATGAGTTGCTTTTTATTTTCAGGTACTTAAAAGAATTGCCAACATATCTCACCTCTCTGATGTGTCCTTGGGCAGCTACACTTTCTCCTTTGAGGATGTAGCCTTTTCTTTTTTAAAAAATTTTTTATTGATTGATTGATACTTTATTTACATTTCAAATGTTTCCCGCTTTCCAGATCTCCCCTTTGGAACCTCCCTACCCCCTCCCCCTGCCTCTATGAGGGCATTCCCCCACCTACCCACCCACTCTTGTCTTCCCTCCTTGGCATTCTCCTATACTAAAGCATCTAACACCCTCAGGCTCAAGGGCCTCTCCTCCCCCTGATGGCTAACAAGGCCCTCCTCTGCCACATATGTGGCCAGAGCCATGGGTCTCTTCATGTGTATTCTTTGGTTGGTGATTCAGTCTCCGGGAGCATTGGGAGGTCAGTTGACACTGTTGCTCCCTCCATGGGGCTGCAAACTCCCTCAGCTCCTTCAGTCCCTTCTCCAACTCCTCCATCTGGGACCTCACGCTCAGCACAAGGTTGCTGTGAAGTGACTCTTGGGTATTCCAAACTTTTGGGCTAATAACCACTTATCAGTGAGTATATACCATGTTCATTCTTTAGAGACTGCATTACCTCGCTCAGGATGATATTTTCAAGTTCCATCCATTTGCCTACGAATGTCATGAAGTCATTGTTTTTAATAGCTGAGTAGTATTCCATTGTGTAAATTACCACATTTTCTGTATCTATTTCTCTGTTGAGGGACATCTGGGTAGTTTCCAGCTTCTGGCTATTATATATATATGGCTGCTATGAACATAGTAGAGCATGTGTCTATATTACATGTTGGAGCATCTTCTGGGTATATGCCCAGGAGTGGAATAGCTGGGTCCTCAGGTAGTATTATGTTCATTTTTCTGAGGGTCTGCCAAACTGATTTCCAGAGTGGTTGTATCAGCTTGCATTCCCACCAGCAATGAAGGAGTGTTCCTCTTTCTCCACATCCTCGACAGCATCTGCTGTCACCTGAGTTTTTGATCTTAGCCATTCTGACTGGTGTGAGATGGAATCTCAGGGTTGTTTGGATTTGCATTTCCCTGATGACTAAGGATGAGTTCCTGAACAGAACACCAATGGCTTATGCTCTAAGATCAAGAATCGACAAATGGGACCTCATGAAATTACAAATCTTCTGTAAGGCAAAGGACACTGTAAATAGGACAAAATGGCAACCAACAGATTGGGAAAAGATCTTTACCAATCCTATGTCTGATAGAGGGCTAATATCCAATATATACAAAGAACTCAAGAAGTTAGACTCCAGAGATCCAAATAACCCTATCAAAAATTGGGAACAGAGCTAAACAGAATTCTCAACTGAGGAAACTCGTAGGGCTGAGAAGCACCTAAAGAAATGTTCAACATCCTTAGTCATCAGGGATGTAGCCTTTTCTAATTGCGTCTGTTTCCTTAAGTAGCTTAGTGCAGGGAAAGCCAAAAGGAAGATAAAAAAGATTCTATGTGATGTCAGCCAGGTAAGGAAGAAAGTCACAAGAAGGGAGAATCAGGCCAGGTGGTGATGCACATCTTTAATCCTAGCTCTTGGGAGGTAGAGGTAGGTGGATCTCTGAGTTTGAGGCCAGCCCAGGGCTACATAGAGAAAGTCTACCTCAAAAACAAACAAACTAACCAAAATAAACAACAACAAATAAATAAATTTAAATAAAAGAAGAAGTATGAAACCTGAGAGAGCAGTCACTTAATTTCTCTGCTTACCTATGTCAAAAGGCAAAATTATAATAAATTTGAGACTCTTAATTGGTTTTGATTTGTGCTGTGAGAACCAGGCACCACCTGATTCTATAAAATGGAAAGCATGTCCTGATGCTGATGAGGTTGTTTTTATAGACAGGAAAGAGCTGAGGAAGCAGAAACAGAACAAAAGCAGGCTCTTTCGAAGTTTCTGTCCTCATGGATTCCAAATAAAAGAAGGCTAGGTTGTATCGTGTGCGCTAGAGATCTCCTGCTTCAGTGGGAAGCTGGTCCTAGCAGAAACGACTCCACTCTGGTCTGATCTGCAGATGACTAGGACTGAAGCATGTCCTGTACAACAGCTCCCTACAGATGTGTTCTAACACCTGTCTGGTCAGTGCCCACTGGGAGCCGGGTCCTGTACCTTTCTCTCTAGGGGCTTGTACTAGACATTCTGGTAGCCCATTTTGAAAAAATGTTTTAATGTTATATTAAACTCTATTCAAAGCATACAGACTGTCTTGGAAGCACTTTCTTGTTTTGTGTTGTTTTTTTTTTCCCCTGTTTTATTTTTCAGTCATTGGTAGCTAGAAATACTGATATGATTAAATAGAATAGCAGTTTGTAGATAGAGAGCATAGTTGACTCTTCAACAGCATTTCTCCAAGGTGCCATGTGTCTACTCTTATTTTAACAAAAGCTTCTATACATGAGAATGTGATCCATGCCCTTTGAAAACTTTAAGTGCATTTTAGGCAATGAGAAGGGTGTTTATATATTCATATGTGTTCATGTGGGAAGGAGAGTACATACATGTGTTTACACATACGTATAGAGGCCAGCGATCAGCATTGATGTCTTCCTCAATCACGTTTCACCTTATTTTTTGATCAAGGACCTCTTACTTGACCTCTTATTTAACCTAGAGTTTGTGGATTCTGCTAGACTGGATGGCCAGTGACCTCCAGTGATGTCTGCAATGGTCATGGGAGGTGTAGCTGCATGGTGTGTCTGTAACATGTGTTACCAGGGAGGTTGAAGCGAGAGGGTTGTACATTCCAGTAAAGCCTGGATGGTTACTGAAACCGTCTCAAAAGCGACACGAAGAGATGAACAGCGAATCAGTTTTTAGAAGCCTCTGCTCTATGGACTCTGTTCCATTTAAAGGCTCAAGGAGAAAACCAATCCAAACATTCCTAGCTCTGGTAGTTGTCCTTCTTCTCAACTGATCTGTTTTTAACAAAATCCATGCTCCCTCCTCCTTCCTGAAACTACTCTTTCTGGAGAAAGCTGTCAGCTCCCTTACCTCCCCACTTCCCACTCCCATGGGTCTGGTGTCTTGTGTCCTCACTGTGAGGAGACCTTAGCCATCTTGTTCAGGAGGATAAAGGCAGACAATAGAGAGCCCTGAGCAAGCTCAAGTGTCATTTGTCAAAGCTTGACTAGAGGGCCATTCCTTGCATTTTTCACTGGTTTTGTGTATTGAAAAATCTTATAGAACTTAAATGAAGTGAAACCTCAGGGTCTTTTATCAAAACATCTCTGAGTCCTTAACAGATGTCCACATATCGTCAATAGGACCAGCCTCTGTGCAATAGATTAGGAAATCTGAAATGAGACCTGAGCTTCTGTCAGCAGGGGGAGGAGCTGCCTCTGACTCTAATGTTGGGTGTGACACCCCATCCCAAGTCTCCCCTCTTTTCACCCCCCATTTCTGTCTTTGCTTTCCCACTGTTTTCGTTCAACCACCCTCTTCTGCTTCTCTTTCTCTCTCTCTTCCCTTTTGTTTTTTGCTTCTCCTCCCCCCCCCCATTCCCTTCAGAGACACTTACAGAAAGATCTTTGTGGTGTTCGCTGTCCACAGTGCTTCAAGCCACCCTGTTCCCGTGGATGTGCAGGCTTCGTGCCATAGGCCTGAAGCAGCATCGGTTCCATAGTGCCTGCTTTTGTTTGGGGCCTGATAGGACAGCTGAGAACCTACAGGCTCTCAGCTCCTGTTCCTTTGACAATGTCCTCCTCCTACAGAAGTGTTGAATAGAGAAAAGGATAGACAGACATTGGCCTGCATATTTGAGGTTTCAAATTTATCTGCCAACCACTGCAGGGATTTTCAATATAAGATTTCAGTGGTATATTTGAAGAAAAGAAGATTAAAAGTTTATATGCTTTGAAAATGGCTCAAAGCTCTTTGTAAATAATGCTTATCCACTCAAATTGTCATAGTGTGACTTAAATTTTAAGTGTTTTCCTCGTGTGTGTGTGTGTGTGTGTGTGTGTGTGTGTGTGTAGAACCTACAGAGATAGGGATGGTATTATCATTTCTGAATATTTACACAGGACAGAAAGCATAGCATGCACCCCCCCCAAGTCTTTACTGAATACATTATAATAATGATGGATGGCATCTTATAATTTCAAGCTTCTTCTTTCTCCTGCTTCCTCCTGTGTCAACAGCCCATCCGTGAATGCAAAGGTGGTAGATGATGGGCAGACACATCCATCTCTCCACACACCCTCCTACTCCTATGTCCCTTTCTTATCTAGCAAAACCTCTCAGATCTTCCACTAATCTACTACCAAATCCATCAATAGCCCCTTCTAGTGTTGAGTTATACACCCATTCCTACCCAACGTTCCTAAGATTGTTTCAGGGACAAGTGAGGAGAATCACAGCAGGCTCCGTACTTTAAGACCCTTACAGTCCAGGGAATCGCCTCTTCCTCATCTTTGCCCAGGGTCTGATCTCCATCAGGGTGGACCCTGTATTCGCCACTACCCAAAGTCTTGCATCTCCAATACTCCTTGCTAAGCCTCTATTTGCAGAAGTTGTTAGATGCTCCTCCTAGGGTAGAGGACTCCCAAGTGGCTCTTTTCCTGCTAGTGTAGGCTGCTGGTCTACTGAGGTTAAAGTGTGCTGGCTCTGAGATCCCTTAAAGTCACTTTCTCATGAGCAGGCACTTGCTGTGGTCACTGTCTCTGAAACACAGGACAAGTGTTAACTCCCACTTTCTGTCAATAGGTTGTACTTAAGATGGACCCCAACTCTTCATAGATGGGCCAGAACTCCATTGGCCAACTGTTCATGGGTCACTCCTGTCCTGGTGATTCCTCAGAGATGTCCCTAAATCACCATAATCTTAGCAGGTCCAATGCTGGTGGTGTTATCTTTACCACCAGGCTAATGCTATCTTCTGGTCCATTCCCTTAGGGACAGATTTCTAAGGTGACCAAGTGGGGATTCAGTCAGAGGCCTGGGCTTTTAAGCCAATCTTAGCAGGCACAGCCATCCCTGGGCAGGCTAAACATAGGACAGTGGCTGCAAAACAGAAGCCCTATTCAGAGCTTGGCCCCTGAGGGGACATAGTACAAGTCTGAGCTATGCAAAGCCCTACTGTCTACATGTGACAGGTCAAAAATAGGCTTTGTCTCCTTCTACCACAAATCCCCAGAGATGTCAGAGAAAGATCACCTTGGTTTGGAGAAGTTTCCAGCCTGTCAGAAAGGTCTGTAACTACCTACTTTGGCCTCTGCAGGCCAACTACCTGGAAAAAACTAAAGGGAAGATAGAAGATAGTAGGTGCCTAGGCCCATAGCCCAGCAGCCTCCCTGTAATGGCCCAACAAAAGAGGAAGCCAAGGATCCTGTGTACTCAGTGGAAAGTAAAGTGTCCTGTAGGGAGCTGGTAGAACTGCTCATTCCTCCTCAGTGACAAAATGTGGAAAAAGAGAGGAAATCCCAGACGTCCTCCTCTGGAAACCAGCAATTACTAGACCAGTTGATTCAAGCACGCCTCTCACTGGACTCACCCCCTGCCCTCACCCTCCTCTCTTGTTAAATGTTCCTCCTTTCCACCACTCTCAGGTTCAGGTAGTGCTCCCATATGGAGCTGCCCTAGTTTAACCAATCTCCCTGTGGTTGCCTTTTCGGTACTGATGCTGGAGTTTTTATGTCATTGCATCCTCTGATTGCTGCCACGGTTGCTAGGGAATTTTGGAGTGGCCTCTTTTGGATTGTTTGTCTGGATAGTTTTGTTAATAAAAAGAACTTAGAAATAGACTTGGAAGGAAGCTCCAGGACAATTTTATTAGTGTTTGGGAGAAAAACAGGACAGGCAAGCTGTAAATCTCAGCAGCTGCCAGGGAAACGGAGACAGGGGTAGAGAGGCACGCCATTTGAGTTATGCAATGGAAGTCAACAGACAGCCATCTAGCAAAAGCCAGATGTGTATGTCAGAGAGGGCAGCAGTGGGAGCTTCAGAGGGCAGGTGGGAAAAGCCAGAGTGGCTGGGAAAGCATGCTTAGACTTCTGGCAAGCATCCAAGAGAAAAGGAACTAGGAGGAAAGGAATGGGAAAAGTTACAAGAAAGGAAAGGTTAGGACTCAGAAGGAGGAGAGGCTCTGTTCTGCTGCAGGGGGTGTTAGTGGCATGGAATATATATCTATCTATATCTTCATATATATCCATATATGTGTGTATATATACATATATACATACATGTGTGTGTGTGTGTGTGTGTGTGCGTGTGTGAAATCCTGATCAAGGTTTGTCTCTGCCCATCAATGATCCGGCTTTTGGGTGATGGTCTCCTGGGAGGCAAGCTCCTCTTCTGACTAACATCAAGGCTTGAGCCTTTCTCCTCTCCCCCACCCCCAGTGTGGAGTTTAGTACAAATGGTTTCATTTGGAGTCCATTGTTTTTCGGTCGTCCGGTAGCACAAGTGTCTCTCTTTAAAAAAAAAATCTTCTCTCCTGCCAAGGGTTCCCCTTCCTTCCTGGAATGGACCACTCTGCCTTTGCCTATGACCCCTTCTCTACTAAAGATGTGGGTCCTTCTCTCCTGGACATGTTTTGGTCATTTAGCCAGAAATGTACAGGGACCTGTTTGTTGACACTCGTCTTCCCAGCGAGCCAAGGAGGCAGCTCCTTGGAGGAAGGGATCCTGTGTGATTCAGTTTGTAAAGTTCTAGCTTGTAAAATTGAACTTGGCACCCACTCTTAAGGCCCTCGGAAAAGGCAGGAGGAAGGCCCGGCTGAGTGGAAGGGAGTGTGCTTCTACACTGTAAATCGGTATATAAAGGTAGGTCGTTCTGGTTTCGGTGGCATTCCAACACAGTACCAGGTGGTGGCTTCTGTGAAGTGGAGAAGATGCTTTCACCAAAATAAAAGACCACCACCACCATCAAGAAAACAGGGAAACTGTGGGCCCTCTATCCAAAGAGCAGGGTGCAAAGTGCTGACAGCAGAGGCTGGACCCAAAAGCACCACAGAAATCCACTGTGTAGGAGCTTGAAATACAAGCAAGAAGTTTCCAGTTTCCTTTGTATGGTGAATCTCCAAGTTATGGATTTAAACGTAAGGAGGTGCCCACCATAGCTACTTTCCATGTAAATAATGGCCTTTTCTTCATTGTGGTTTGTCTCTAGTAACATGCTAAGCAGGTTCTAACATTTTAAACCTGATTTCAAAGAAGAGATAGGATGGAGGAGCCATTGACTAAATTCCTTCAAGTTCCTTGTAGAAATTGTCTCAGTGATCCCTGTAGAACTGTAGCATCCTTTTGTGTATCTTTGCAGCATGATTATCTAGATCAGAATTTCTTTAACTGCCGTGTGTGTGTGTGTGTGTGTGTGTGTGTGTGTGTGTGTGCACGTGCCATGTTATAGCTTGTCACTCATTATTGGTTTTGTAACATAATTAATTAAGAAAGAATAAGAGGTTGGAAGTGTGCTTCTGCTCCTGGTATTCATGTAGAATACAACTCACAACTGCCTGTAACTACAGGTCCAGAGAGAAACAGACTCCCTCTTTTGACTTCCAAGGAACAATGCATGCTCATGGTGCACAGAGATATATGCAGGCAAAGTACTCATACACATAATATAAAAAAACAATAATTTTTAAAAATAATTTGAATTTTAAAGAAACATACCAGTTATAAAAACAGATTTATGCCCGGCAGTGGTGGCGCACGCCTTTAATCCCAGCACTTGGGAGGCAGAGGCAGGTGGATTTCTGAGTTCGAGGCCAGCCTGGTCTACAGAGTGAGCTCCAGGACAGCCAGGGCTACACAGAGAAACCCTGTCTCGAAAAACCAAAACAAACAAACAAACAAAAACAGGTTTATTAATAGAGCCAAAATAGTCAAACTCATTATCAAGGTGCCAACATTGTTATCTTCAGGTTCTGTCCTGCCATTATTGTGGGTCTAAAACAGCATTTAAACTGCCTCCTGTTCACTGCCACACCTTGATGGGCACTAAGTTAGACTCCACTTCGATATTTTCAAATAAAAAGCCAGAGGACAATCATGTAAAAGCCATCCAGTGAAGACAATCTTACGGACATAAACTGCTTAAAAACTACATACTCTAAAGAACATTTTACAATTGCAACGGGGAAACTGGATGGTGGGAAGTTCTCTTTCTGTTAGTTTGCTCCCAACTGAAGTAGAGTGAATTTCTTCTTAGCCTAGAGTCCTTTCCCGTGCAGACATCTTCTGTGGATTGGTTGTGCGCTATGCAATGGCCATAGGTGCTGACATGAAGCCAGTGAAATTAATAGGCAGTGTGATGGGTTCTCAGAGGGCTCACTGATGTCCCCACTCCGTCATTTGGGCAGAAACTGAACTGTTATTAGGCTGAGCTTCCAGCCTCTCATTTTGGCTGTGGCTGATTACAGTTGCCATGCCAGCACATGCTACAGTAGTTTCCAGTAACTGGTTCAGGGTTAACATCCCTGATTTAAAAGACTTAATTACGGTGAGAGCAGGGAACCAGTTGTGGCCATTAAACTTTGATCTGTTATCTAGAGTGACCTACAAAAATGTGGCCTATTTTCGCAACAACATCAGAAAAGCAAGGGGCTTTTAAAATACAGGGTCTCTGCCGTGGACTCTCAGGGTTTCAAAGCACTTTCCTTCAGAGATTTGATGAAAGAGGGGCCACAGGCTTTATCTATAACCCCAGATGAAGATTTTCAAGGCTTTTGACTGGGTTTTTCATTCACAGCCTGCAGCAGCCAGTCATGTGAATCTAGCAGCCCAGTCGCCATCCCAACTGTACCTCTCAGCTTGATATTTTGGTAGGGGCCACCTTCTCTAGTTTACTTTTAGTTTACATGCAAAATGCCCCTTTAAAATGCCTAATTAGGGTCTGGAAAGGTGGCTCAGTGGTTAAGACCATTTACTGCTTTTCCAGAGGACCCAAGTTCAGTTCCTAGTACCCATGTTGGGCAGTTCACAACTGTTTGTAAGTATAGCTCTAGGGGGATCAGATACATCTGGCTTCCTTGGACACTTGTGTGTGTGCACACACATCAGACACACACACATATGTATATATATATATATATAAGTAATAAAGAACTCAAGTATCTATTGACATACTTGGCTACTATCAAATGTTTATACTTGATAGTAGTCATTAGACCATTTTTATGTATGTCTTAGTCAGGGTTTCTATTCCTGCACAAACATCATGACCAAGATGCAAGTTGGGGAGGAAAGGGTTTATTCAGCTTACACTTCCATGCTGCTGTTCATCACCAAAGGAAGCCAGGGCTGGAATTCAAGCAGGTCAGGAAGCAGGAGCTGATGCAAAGGCCATGGAGGGATGTTATTTACTGGCTGGTTCTCCTGGCTTACTCAGCCTGCTTCCTTATAGAACCCAAGACTACCAGCCCACAGATGGTACCACCCACAAGGGACCCTCCACCCTTGATCACTAATTGAGAAAATGCCTTCCCACTGGATCTCATGGAGGCATTTTCTCAACTGAAACTCCTTTCTCTGGTAACTCTAGCTTGTGTCAAGTTGACACACAAAACCAGCCAGTACAATGTACCACATGTAATTTTAACAAAAATATGAATTCGTTTTGCTTGGCATCTATTGGAGGAGGACAGCATGCCACACTCAGGCCCGAGCGTGGAGGTCAGAGGAAAACCAGTGGGAGTTGGTTCTCTCCTGCCAGCACCAGTGTGTGTTCTGGGAAGGAAACTCAGGTCATTGGACTTGGCAACAAGAGCCTTTACCCACTGACCCATTCCGTGAGCTCTCAATAAGGGTTTCTGGATGAAGTTCAGGTCGCACCTGTTGTTGCAGCTGCTTGTGGCCAGAAGTTAACTCTTCTGCACATACACGACTTCTTTACCACTGTCCCACTCATGATGGTGACAGCAAGCTTTGCTGGGGAGAGGGGGAGTTGATGCTAACTACACTAAAACCTTGTGAGTCGGCTTTCTTATGAGACATTCCAGAAAGAAAGGGAAGGAAGGACAAGAGAGAAAAGAAACGTCCGTTACCAACAAAGCTTGCTTCAAAAGATAATAAAGGTCACGTGTGGCCAAGCTTTTAGGAGAGAAGGACCAGAATGAAAACCTACTGGGGGTAGACAGTGATCTGTGCTACTTCAGGAAGCTAACAGCAAAGTCTTTGCTTTCTGAGAAAGGAACAAAGACTAAGAATGAACATGGCTTAGGGAAAGTCATAAAAACTGAGAATCCGATGCGTGTGAAGTTACAGCTTCTCCTGCCGAAGGTTCTTCCACAGCATCTCGTGTGTGGCTGGAAAATGAGATCTAGCTGGGAGCTGGGCTCTGGGATCCCTGTCACTCTGCACATGCACACACACACCCCAGTGTTGTAGCTCACCTGCCCCCTAAGGCCTGCAGATTACATCTGGTGCTTGGGAGGAAGCAGAGCTGCAATATAGTCGTGGGGAGGGACTGGTTTTTGTGTTTTGTCTTAGTTTTTACATTATTTCAGCTGTTCTCTCTTTTTTCTTTACTCTGTCCTTGCTTCCTACTGAGTGCATTCTTCAGTAATGCTGGGACAGAGGAACACTGAGTTGTGAACTCTGGAGCATACAGTTTCCCCTCTCCTGGCAAGTCAAACAGCTTCTGGGATGTGTTGGTTTAACCCTTGTGGGTCTGACAAATATGGACTATACCTGAGAACCATTTAAATGCTAGACATATAAAATTCTTTCCATTTCCAAATTCATTAATGTAACTTAGAGCTTAACAAAAGTGAGTGGCGTGCTTAGTGTTTAAACTTTCCCAAATTATCTTTTGAAGGAGAATCTCGTCCTATATATAAGTGGCTGACACCCTTATGCCTTAAGGACTTGTCTAACACAGCCCTATCATAGTTTGATTTTTTTTTACTATTACTATTTCTGGTTTCCCACTGTATGCATTTCGAATGTGCTTGAGAGTGAATGGAAAAGCCAGAGATCAACCTTGGGTGTTGTTCTTGTCTGCTTTGGTTTTTGAAACAGGGTCTCTCATTGGCCTGGGACTAGAAAGTCAGACTAGGCTGGCTGGCCAACAAACAAGCTCCCGTCTCCACCTCCCCAGTGCTGGGATTCCAAGCACATATCACCATCACAAACATTTTCATGCTGGTCCCAGGGCTTCAAGAGCAAGCACTTTCCAACTGAGCTATCTCCGAGACCCCTGAAGGTTTTTCTTAATCATGAAAAGACACAGTAAATGATATCCTGCCCTAACGCTGACATTATCACTAACTGTGATCAGCATTCCCAGAGGGAAGCTCTGGTGGTTTAGGAGTAGGGTGGATCCTTTAATGTAGACCACACATTCTCCTCATACTCATTAATGAGAGAAAATTTGTTTGTACCTTGTAATAGGTAATAATTGCATTAGTATCATAGGTTATTTCAAATAGATGCCAATGATTCTTCTCGCCTATTAAAAATGTCTTAGAAAAGATCAGGGATCCTAAGGCATCCTTCTCATTGATTTCACAGGATTACCTGGCGTGCATCCGGGAACAAACCAAACTTCCCCTGGGGACCGAAGACAGGGCAGCTCTTTTCGGAAACATACAAGATATCTACCACTTCAATAGGTAAGTTAATGCACACAAGGTTATTCTAACATAAGCATGTTATGAATTTCTCTCAGGTGAAAACACCTAAGAAATCTTTGCCCATAATCCTTGAAGTGGCTTCATACATATTGTCGCTGTCTATTCTACTGGCTCAGAGAGTACACTTATCTCCCTGGTAGAGCCTCGACATCTTTTGTCCATAACAGAAATGCAAGCGGGTCATCCAAATATCACACTAGCTTGGTCTCTGGGATCTACCCCTATGCTGGATTTTCAACATGCTTTCTTCTGCCAAATAATTGCAATATTCTTGCATTTATTTGTGGTGTGTGTGTGTGTGTGTGTGTGTGTGTGTGTGTGTGTGTGTCACAGTGAAAGAAAACTTGCAAGAATTGTTTTCTTCCTCCATATAGGTTCCAGAAAGGGGACTTGAACTTAGGTCTCCAGGCTTTGGCAGCAAGCACCTTTACCTGCTGAACCATCTTGCAGTCCCAAGTTCAAATAACTTAATTCACATATTATTAAGTAGGTCCTAGATAGTTAAGTAGATAGCATTAAGTAGGCTAGAAAGTTATACTTGAAACCAAGACTGGAAGCTGCAGGGAGTGGAAACAGATATATAAGCTATTGTAATAGTTTATAGCACAGCTTAGAAGACACCAAAGTCAGGCTAAGAACTCAGGTACCAGTGTTTGTCATTTCATCTGGCCAATGGGAGATGTCCACCCTTTTATGAACAAATATATTTGAATACCACGAAATGTGCCCCCTCCTGTGGCCGTGGTGAAGCTCTTAGCTGACAAATGTCATCATGAAGCAAGCACTAAAACGTTCCCACTGGAGGGGTGAGCACTTGACACAGTGCCTGCCACTGTAAAACTTGCCGTTGCCCCTCACTCTGTGACTCAGCTGTACTACAAGCTAGATCCTAGTCCTCTTTGCTTATTCGGACCGATAAAGATGAGCTCCACAGAGACAGGATCTCCATCTCCTTGGTCCCCTTCGGATCCTTGATACTTAGCACCAACCTAGCTTGTAGGGACAGGATTCTCCCATTCCGACTATCTAGTTCATAGGAAAATACCAAAGGCCAATAAATCAGGGTTTCGTTTGCCTGACCTTGCAGACTTTGAGAACCATTTTATGTGTTCTTAGTCCATGATTCTCCTGGGCCACCCACTGAAGCACCTGGGAAACTTTCTTTAAAAACAAACAAACAAACAAACAACAACAACAACAAAAACAGTGACGGTATTGTAGATTGTTTGCCAAGCATACATTGGTTTCATTCTCAGCTCCAAATAAAACCATAGGTGATGGGCTCACTTGCGGAAGCAGGAGGATCAGAAGTGGAAGGGTCATCCTCAGCCATGCAGTGAGTTCAAAGTCAGCCTGGGCTACATGGCATCATGTCTCAAACTAACAAACAATATGTGGCCTTAAATGGGATCATATCACTTCTTTTAAAGGCTCCAGGGTTTATAAAAGAAGACAGAGCAAGATTGTAAGAGCAAGAGATGGTGGATGACCCCAAAGAAATAGCACTTTCCAGACACAGTGGGGCTGATGCTATATGAACTCACAGAGACCGTGACTGTGCACACAAGGTCTGCACAAGCTCAAGTCAGACAAAATCCCAGCATGTAAGGGAAGTGGGCATGATGTCCCACCCCAGCCAAGAAGCTGTTTGAAATTTATAGCTGCTAGAAGGAGCAAAATCATTTCAATGGTATCTTCAATAGAATGACACTGGGTAGCCAGGCAGTGGTGGTGCACGCCTTTAATCCCAGCACTTGGTAGGATGAGGCAGGTGGATTTCTGCCTGGAATACATAATGAGTTCCAGGATAGCCAGAGCTATACAGAGAAACCCTGTCTCAGAAAAAAAAAAATGACACTGGGTATATCAACCACATTCCAGGGTGGACCCAGTGCTCAGGAGTAGTCAACCAACACAAATCCAACTCCATGGGGCTTCTTGTTATTGTTTTATGAAGTTGGGTGAGCTAAGGAGGTGATGGGGAGGGAGATCAGGGAAGAGTTGATGGAGGGAAAATATCTAATGAAAATATAGTATAAATGAAATTCTCAAAAATAAAACTATGATTTTTATTAAAAGCAATATCTGCACCCTACTCATAGAAATTGACTCATTGATCTAGGATGGGGTCACAGCATCAGAATTTTCTGAAAGGCCCTCAGGTCTTTATAATGTGGAGCCACAGCCAAGAAACACTATTGAAACACTATCTGGATAAATCAGCCAGCAATAAGATGGTGAGAAAGACATCAAAAACTACAGAAGCCACATGCTCATTACTGATGTGTTGGTTTTAATGCAGGCCCCTATTTAGCAATTCCACAAGTCCCTGGATAGCATCAGTTTCCAGCGCCCACTAATGAAGCTGTGACCCAGAAAGATGCTGAGAGGCCGCTGGCCTAGCTCTTCTGTGGTTTGACTATAAATTGACAATGACAAGAACTTGTGGAGTGGCTCCTTTGTGCCAGAGGCCAGACAACTTTAGCGGCATCATCCCTTCATACACGTCACAGGGGCTCACTCAGCCATGTGCCCTCCTGCACAGCAGAACCTTGTTCTTCAAGCCCTTCATGAACGGCAGGAAACTAGGGATATGCTCAGGAGAGACTTTTCACTACTTGAAGTTTAAATGTTCGTGTGTCTCCTAGTCTAAGGAAAGATAAAGGGAAGTTAGCAAGAAGGGACTAGACAGTAAGGAGCACTCTGCCAAAGCTTGATAGTTGGGAAGAACTCTCTGTTCTTGAATCCATTCGCTGCTGCTTCTTTCTGTTGGATGTCCATTGCCATTCCTGTCTAAGATATGCCTGATTCAGAGTGAAGGAATACCCTGCTGATGATGTCATACAAGACATGGATGAGGTCACACGGTGGCAACCCATCGGGTTCATGCCAGTGGCTGTAGTGTGATCACATTTGTATGGTTACAGTTCATGCAGTGCCTTGATCCTCTTAGCAACTCTGCAAGTGGGACCAAATGCAACAAGACACACGAATTTCGTACATGACGGATCAACCTTCTAAACCAGGAAGTCCTCTGCTTAATCGTCCTGAGCCACTTTGGATACTACTGTTAATTTCTAATGCCTTCCACTGTTTTGAAAAATAAAAAAATCTGTTGTTTAACTTTGCTGTTGAATTGTCTGGGTTCTATAAGTTAGTTCGTTGCTTGCTTGCTTGCTTACTTGCTTGCTTGCTTGCTTGCTTGCCTGCCTGTATATTTCTTTGGAGCTGGGCATTACTATGATTCCAGGCTGACCCTGAACCCACTAGGTAGCCCAGGCTATCCTCACACTCACAGTCTTTGTGTGGTAGTCTCCAGAGCGGTAGGGTTCCTGGGGTTCACTACCATGCCCAGCTACATACAGTTGAAATGAATGTTTTGTCCCCATTTGTTTCGATTTCCATTTTCTCAGACCTAGAATCTATATTTGTAGTCTAGATGACCCAGTGGTTGTTAAAGCTGGTTAAGTAAGAACATTAATGCGGCCTTTTATGTCACCGCTCATGCATCTTTAATGATCCTCCGATTGATTTCCAAGATGCAACTGCCCGGCAAATCATGATGGAGCTTTAAATAACAGTCTCCAAAGTGCTCTCGTTAGCTTCATTCTACGGTTTTTCAACATAAAATTGTAATAGTGTGTCCAAGGAGGTAAAACTTTAGTCTTCTGATTTAAAGAGGTGGCTCTATTAGCCTGAAATTTTCAGCTGAATTGGTTCATTTTTCCCAAGACATATAGATGGAGCATCCCTAAACCTGAAAATCCAAAATGCTCCAAACTGGAAACTTTTGAACACTGTGGCACACCTGGAGAACTTCCACATCTGACCTCATGTGTCATAGTCCTAACACAGGTCCATGGAAAACTGGAAACTACCTTGAAGCTACATGTATAAGCTGCAGATGAAACAGCAGAACCTTGTGTGTCATACTTGGGTCTCATCTCCAAGATACTGTACTATGTATATTCAGATATTTCAAAATCCAAAAACACTTCTGGTCCCAAACATGTGGGTTAGGGAACTCTTGACCTGGAGGAAAGCACGGAGTGAAATATATTACAAAGTCCAGCTTCTTCCAAGCTTTTTTGAACCATATTTACTTTTTAAATTCTTTCGATTATAAAGGCATTAAACATCCCACTGAAAGCATTTTTACATGCCTTTCTCCAATATCATTGTGCACTGTGTAGAGTAGACACACACGTGCTGGAGAACCAGTTCTCTGGCGTGGCATCGGGAGAGAAATCTGGGCTTGATCATGATTGCCAGGTTTTATGGCATAAATGTTCCCATCGTGTATCATCCCCTCATATATTAAAAACCGGAGAAATGAATGTCATAGATGTCAATCTTCTATGTCATCACTGAAGGACGAATGGGAAAGATGCAGCATTAGTTAAGATATCCCAGTTTTTCCTGGATCCACGTTTCAGTTGTGCAATTTACTATCCCGAGCTGTATGTTTGTTTTCCTGGTTTGTTTTATTGCAGTGATAGCATCCATGTTTCTGTGGATGGTACCCAGGGCCTCACACATCTTACGCATATGAGTGTTCTACCACCCAGCCTAGGGGTAGGGGTTTGGCATCATTACAAATGTATTTATTTGAAGTAAATTAAGGAAATAATTAATAAATTAATAAAGGAAATTGCTTTTCCTTAGTTCAAACATGGTATAAATACTCCACTCCATTTTTTCCACTGAACACCATTTTTGAGCTTTAATGCTCTAGTTTGTGTGACTGCCATGTGACTCTTCCTAGAGTGTGTCTACATTTTGCATTGGTCCAGTTGCAGCAAGAATGACCTTTTTCCCCCTTGCTGGCCACTGATATTTCTTCTGTGACTTTCCTGACCATATCCATCACCTGCTCTCATGATGGATTTTCTTCTCTCCTCTCACGGCCTTATAAGAGTTGTTGATAAATTCTGTGGACCATGGAAGTGGCAAGTGTCTCCTAGTGTGAGACATGCCCTTTAACTTCAATGTGGCTTCTCAGAAGATGAATCATACAATTCACAACACAAAATACACTTTCAAAAGTAGGACTCTGTGGGGTTGGGTATTAAAATTATCGCCCATGCTTGGGCGATAAGCATTTTTTTTTTAGACTCCTAAAACTTTGCTGTTTTTTCTTAACATTTGTTTTTAATCTGCCTGAAACTGCTGATGGTGGACTGTTTGACAGTAAACCTAAGCTCTGATTTCACATGCCTGGCCAACAGTCCCATCGCAACTGATTGAAATACACAAACTCTCCACACTAAACAGCATCTCCTGTCCTTTGTATGCCAAGTTTACGTGGGCCTGTGGGACTGAGTCTGGGCACTGAGTCCTCTTTAGTCTCCTTTTCCCACTATGCTGGTGCCATGCTGCCTTCGACAGTGAGTCCTCTTTGCTCCCCCATCAGCTCTGATTTTCTCTCTCTCTCTCTCTCTCTCTCTCTCTCTCTCTCTCTCTCTCTCTCTGGTTTGTCATGACAGGGTTTCTCTGTTTAGCCCTGGCTGTCCTGGAACTCACTCTGTAGACCAGGCTGGCCTCAAACTCAGAAATCCACCTGCCTCTGCCTCCCGAGTGCTGGAATTAAAGGCGTGCGCCACCACTGCCTGGCTAATTTCTCTTGACTTAGCCCTATCAAGTGGTTTTGTTATTGTTTGTTAGTTTTTCAAAATTCATGTAGTACTCTGTTGGTATCTTTATAAGTCTAAGGTTGAAAATGACAACTTTCTATGACCAAGTCACCACATCTATAGCCTTGTGCCTCTTTGACCAATTATTTGTTTGCTTACTTATTTTTGAGATAGAATTTCATGTAACCCAGGCTGGCCTAGAACTCGCTATATAACCAAGAATGACCTCAAACCCCTAATCCTTCTGCCTCCACCCCCCCCACACACACACACATCCTGGGATTCCAAGATACTCCCCAGGTCCCATCTACTGTTTAAAATGTCCTGTATGAATATTTAAAAAATTTTCTCCCACATGACAATGTGTAGGTTTAAAAATTCACTCCTAGAGACCTTAAAATGCTGACATTATTTTGACTAAATGTTTTCCTATTCTTTTAATTAACTATGTATTCTCAGTTAGGTGCTTTTGATTCTTATATATGTTGTCATATCAAAAGAAGTCTCCAGGCTTCCCTGTGATATCTAACAATGGCTTGTAGATGCTTCTAGAATTCTATGCTGTCATTCTGAAAGTAAGGTGACGTATTTTGTTTCCTTGTTCAGATCTCCTTCCCTTTGGGCCCTCTTCTTATTCCACTGCTCTGAATCAACTGTCTCCCACAGTTTCACTGCCCTTGTCTTCATCTTAACGTCATCAGAAGCATTTCTCTACTTATGAACTAAGCATAATGAAACTTAGAGACACACCTCTCCATTTTGCTAGAGTTTTCGGAAATATTGTAGGTGTTGAACATTACTGAATGCAGAGTTTGGCTTTAATAAATAGCATACTGCTTTACTTCTGTGCTTATGGAGTAAAGCTTCATTGGTAGACGTTCTGATTTGAATTATACACATGCATCATTACTAGAATAAACTCCACATGCCCACGATGCTTTCTATGTTTGTACACTAATGAAATATTTTATGCTTGTATGTAAATGATGATATTTTTGTTCTTTGTTGCCTTCCTTTCTGTTTTGATGTATCATGAGATTTACATTTTTAAATCTCTCATCACGAAATCTAACTGAGACTCCATTTTGGTCTACTTTTTAGAGGCCGCATCTCTTACTGCATAAACCTCCCCACCAGCCCTGAAATTTAAGACTATGGTTTGGTGTTTGGAATAAATCTCCAAATGGACAGAAACTATGTTAGTTAAAAGAAACCACTTGAACCCTAAAATCCCAAAGCTTTTAAAAAGCTGTATTGCCAAAGAAAAAGATGCCAGTACTCTTGGAATAGAGAAAGGTTGTCTAAAACTGCAACTGGAATCTTTCTTTTAGGATGAATCATGAGGAAATGCAAGCAGTTCCTCCAAATTGGATTTTTATGTCTGAATTGATTCTAGGCAGATTAAAATCATCAAAGTTCCAAGTAGAAATTTCCTTGTTGCTTTAGACCTTTGTCTGTAACTCAATGTACCTGTGTTGAGCCTTTACTGTGTGCAAAATGCAGTATTGGGTCTTACAACTCAGACATGAATGACAACACCCTTATATATAGAAGGGCAGTAAGCCATGTACTCCAGGAAAGAACAGGAAACACATGATCCCAAAACAATAGGTTTTAACCTTTGGTCCCAGGATCCTTTGCATTCCTTCCTATAGGTGGTTAAGACCCATAAGCATATTTGCCTGCATTTGATTATGTTTTATTTATCATGTTAAGAATTAAAGCTCAGAAATAACTAAAGTATCCATTTATATTATAATAATAATAATAATCATAAACCCACAGGTTTTGGCAAATGATTTTATGACTTTATGCTTTGTGGTTTTGTTTAGGGACCGTTTTACATTTTTGAAGTCCTCCTTGCTATTTAACACCACAGCAAACACCAAACACTGACATCCCCCTGTCTGCTCCTGCTTTCTGTGAGGCGAGCTAAGTCACACAGCCTCTGGCAAAGCTCACTGTATTCTGAAGAGAAGATGGAATGGAAAACAGCATTTTTTAGGGAATGATTGGTGTCCTATGGGTGTCCTGAAGAAGGGAACTTCCGATGCTAAAGCTCAAGATCCAATCCAAACTGGCTCTGGATCAGAGACCAGACTCAAAGCTGATCCACATGGAGCCTCAGAACTATGTTAGCAAGACAAAATTCTAAAAACCTTACCAAAAAATAAGAAATCACATAGAGGATCAACTAGGGAGAAAAATGGTACTAAATTCTCAACAGCAGTATTTTAATTCATGGGGTTCTGTGGACATTTGAAGAAAATCACTCCAAGAAAGAGTCCTGAGTCCCATGGCATTATCAGGCCAGTTGAAAGAAGGACATTTACCAAAGCGAAAGATTCAGACATTGACACCTGGTCACCCTTACTTAGGAAGCTTCCAGAAACTGCCTTCTCTCAAAGAAGGAATCTGTGGGAAATGGTAATGAGTAAGACACCCAACACAGGAGGCAAACCAGGATGATGGATCAGCAAGAGAGTTGCAGAACTTCGGAGCAGTGGGAGAATGGTCCATGTTGGCAGAAGAGGTGACGACAAGTGCCAGGACAGGACCCTCAGCAACGGTATAACCCCAGGAATGGCACTCCCAGAGAAAATGTTTGCTTGCCCTAAGTTGAGATTTATCCTCCTCACACACAGTTTGGCAGTGGATTGGCAGGGTATACACAGAGACATATGGAACGGGGAAAGTTTTTGTGACGTGTTTTTCTTTTCAAATGAATGGTTATAGAACTGAAGAGGTAACAGATCTCCCCTTTCTTCAACCATGTTTTTTTTTCATCCATCTTCATAAAAGTAAATGATTTTATTAATGTCACACCTAATGATATAAAAACAAGTCATCAATCCTGGGAGAGATTATTTTAACTCCAGGGAAATCATGGTTCTACAAGAAAGGGATGGGAATCATGGTCCATGCTACTGCTAAACTAGGAACAGTATTTCCATGGTATTCTCGTTGTCTTAATGATGGAAATCTAGACATTTAATCTAGTCAGATTGCAAAATGCATCTGGTTAAGAAGATTACAGGGGGAGTTTTCTAAAATGAAAGAAACAACAGCTAAAACTGGAAACATGGCAAGCCATCATCAGCATGCTTGGAAACAGTAAATACGTCTCTGCAGAGGCCGTCGAGAATGCGAAGCACAAAGCCAGGAACTATTTTATCCTAATTCCTGTAGAACTGTTTGTCTTTTTTTCTTAAATTTACAGCATATGACATTTAAAATAAGCACCTCACAGACATTAAACTACACATTATTAGAATCTGTAAGGAATGCAACTTGAAAATGTGTCACTTAGCCAAGAATGTCTAGAAAACAAGCAATTCCAACTTTCAGAATTTTGTGCGACATTGGAAGATTAAATGTTTAAACAGATAGCCAGGCAATACAATAGTCCTGCCACCAGAACTTAAGGAGTTTCCATGTGAACAGAGATAGCTCCTCTCTCGGTATATCTACCCTTTGAGCAGTCTTTCCTGTGAACACTTCCTCTGTTGATAATTTTGTTAGTATGATTTGGGCATCTTATTGTTCAAATGCATCAGTAATGCATTGAGATGGGGAACATGGCCCACTTTGCTTGTTGATGTGTATGGGGGTCGGGAGGTGGCTGTGGGCAGGTGTATGTGCTTGTGTGCCTTAGACTGCATGGGTTCCTAGGCACTTCTTTGATGGATGGATATGTGTCAACATTTTGACAACTGATGACAGACATCCAGGATACCTGACTCCTATGAAGGCCTTATCTCTGGTGGGAGAACTACTGGTCCACTCTAACTAAACTCCTGCTCCACCTGTGACCTTGAGAACTCTTATCTAAGCCTTGGACTCCTGTGACCCTATAGCCTGAATCCTTGGACATCATGGCAGTAGGCCTGTGGCCCTATTGCCTGATTCCTTGTAAATGCCATTGGAAAGGTAAATTTTAAGTTTCATAAAATGTCCCAAAGACTGCAATCTCATACTTGCTTGCTGTGTGTTTTGTTTTATTAGTGAACTTCTTCAAGACCTGGAAAACTGTGAAAATGATCCTGTGGCCATAGCAGAATGTTTTGTGTCCAAGGTAAGCAGAAAAATTCATCTTTCAGGGCCAACAAAGGCAGAAAGAGAGTATGTTTGTTTTCAGTGAAAGTTAGAATAAATGATTATTCAACATCGAATTAAGCTACCCAACTAATCATGCACTTTTTGGTTTTGGTTTTGTGTGTGTGTGTGTGTGCTGACACACACACACACTGATACAGGAGAGAGAGAGAGAGAGAGAGAGAGAGAGAGAGAGAGAGAGAGAGAGATTAGTTCTAGTATGCCTAGAGTCTGTATAGCAGTTGGATAATGTTATTCATTCTTTTTTTTTTTTTTTTGAAAGATTTAAAGTTTGAGAAGAGAGAATCTAGACTAGAGAATGCAAAGAAAAAAGATCCATATAACATACCTCTAAATCCATTTTTTAAAAAAAAAATCACAAGGAACTACATGTTTCATGTGTGATATGTGTGATACCAGCATAGTCACTGCTGTTACCCTTCAAGGAATAAAGAACAGTAAAGCTAACTTCCTACATCTTAAAAATGCCCTGAGTTTCCTATATTTTTCTAATCTGTGATTGGTGGTTTTAAAAAAAACACACACACAAGACACGAGCTTGACATGAAACAAGTTCACGCTCTGAACCTGGAAAGCTGATATTCTGCAATACCCTGGACAGTCCACATACTCCTCCTGTCCTGCCTGGCATACACAACCTTCTGTCTTATCCAAGCTTGGCTCTGGAGCTCTGGAAAGGCTCTATCCAGAACTTGTCTTGCAGAAAAACCTCATGTGACTTCTGGGCATGCATGAAGGTTTGAGGCAGACCAGGTTGAAGCAGAGTGCATAGCAATGCTTTGGAACCCACCATCCATTAGCACCTCATTGAGAGCCATGAAGTCCAAGGTGATCTAAGATGTCACTCCATCCATTCCTGGTTCTAGACTTGTTCCACACAGTTAGTTCCGATGGCTGCAGACCCATTCGTGTGGCTGGGAATTCAAACCTAACAGTTCCCTGGGTTTGATGGAAATCACTAAAAGCTAATCAGCAGGACTGTATTTAACTCCTTCTGTCTTTTTAGAGCTTTGTGTGTATTCCCATGTACAATGTTGCTGCAGACATGCTTACACATGGAATTTTTTTCACAGCTGCCCTCTTTGTAACGGATTCTCTTATAGGGTAGGAATTTTAAAAAGACAAAGAAAATGGAAACAGGAAAAATGGTGTAAAAACAAAGATAGGCTGAGCCTTTCAAAGAAGGTAAAAATAACTACTGCACATGCGCAGCACTGACAGCACATGCGCAGCACTGACAGCACATGCGCAGCACTGACATTTCAGAAAACTTTCAGCTTTTACTACTAACTGTAATCACAAGCTGATTAAAGAGGTTCCAGTGTTCGCTCCAGTGTTCGCTTAACTCTGGCTTAATTATTCACATAAAAGTTTGTTTATGTGCCTCGCTGCCAACTCCCAAATCTCATTTTTCATTGTAATATTGCCAAATTTAATTAGAAGACCAACTTCAGCACTCGGCACTTTCACATGGGAGCCGGAGTCTGGAGGGGGTGCCAGGCTCTGCACTGCCCGCTTCTCACTCAGCACCCTGACATTTAGACGAGGTTACGTTTTGCTGAGCTGCCACCAGCTGCTCTGCTCTGAGAGGAATGGAAAATTGCTTTAATTGAGAGGTCATTAGCAAAAGAGGTAAAGCTGGTGGTTGATTTTTGCTGTTCTCTGAATCTCTGGGGCTCCCACACAGAGAGCTATCTTTGACCTGGGCTACTTTTATGGTGTGTGTAGGCTAAGGAAGTCCCTAACCAAAGAGAGAAAACACTGTTTTGTCTTACTGACTGCTTCTAGATGGCTGGAGAAACAGAACGAAGCATTCACTGATGTCTCATGTATACTGATCTGTAATCAGGGCTCTGGAAGCATCTTGAATCTGTCCTCAGATTGTCTCTTAGTCACCCTCATGCTCGTCCCTCGTTGGACTGTCAATCAGTAGGGCTTACCGTGGGCAGCATGCAGGAGAGACTGAATGGCTTTGGACTTCCCCTTAGCCCCTTCTCCTTCAGTGCCCAATCACCTCCCATGAGGGCTTCCCTTCCTTCATAGCTGAGGAGAATGAGCACAAATACACAGAAAGATGCAGCAAACACTTACTACACATAAATACATGTATGTACACAGACAGCATACACAGACACACACACCACATATTGAAATTATCATCAAGAAGTAGCTAGTGTTATAGAGAGACCCACGGTGCTGGCCACATATGTGGCAGAGGAGGGTCTTGTTAGACATCAGGGGGAGGAGAAGCCCTTGGGCCTGAGGGTGTTAGATCCCCCAGTATAGGAGAATGCCAAGGAGGGAAGACGAGAGTGGGTGGGTGGGTGGGTGGGGGAATACCCCCATAGATGCAGGGGAGGGGGGAGGGAATAGGGAGGTTCCAAAGGGGAGATCTGGAAAGGGAAAAACATTTGAAATGTAAATAAAGTAGGAAAAATAAAAATAAAATAAAATAAAGTACAGCGCTGGGGGAAAAAAAAAAGAAGTAGCTAGTGTTAAAAACTTATGTCAAGCCTTTGTCACATTCCCCATGTGCTACCTATGTACTGTGTCCAGGAAAGCATCCTTGAAGTCAAAAACTGTAAGGGGGGAGAGAGATTTGTGGCAGAAAAGCACTAAAATCCGAAAGACATCTTTTCTCTGTCACCCATTCAGTAGCCGTTGGGTGTTCTGTGTGCTCTGTTTGGCAGCGCTGTACCTTATAGCTTGGGTTTTTGCATAATTCCCTCATTTCTGCATCCTCTCTAATTAGAATCTGAAAAAGCTGACTAACTAGAAAGCCGAATCTGTGTTTTTCTAATTTGTATAATATATTCCTATAACTGCATCTCTAAAAGGATTTGGGCTAGCTTTATACAACGATTAATGACATTTACGCATTAACAGGCCTAGGGACTATTGGATTGTTGTTGTTTTAATATAACTATTGTTTGTAAGGTGTGCTGACGCTTGAACATCTAAGGTCAAATTTGCATTTAATCCTCTGTTAAGGATATGCTACTGATGGAGAAATCTCTAGAACAGAAATGGAGTCAACTGTCACAAAATTGAGTTCTACAGTCTTATTAGGGACTAGTATATGTAGGTTGACTACTTGACTATATGCAATGTATCTTCATGAAGGCCATTGTTTTCAATGTGGCATATCCCATGATCCTAAATGTCTCAAGGTGTGAGGAAAGATAGTTGGATATTCTTCTATCCCAGAGTGAGAAAAGGCCAGAAACTCTGAGTCATGGAGGACCACTGGAAAGCTGCTATCTGCTGTGCATGTGCTGAAGGATCTGGACAAATCTCTTTGCTTTTTTTTAATCCCTGGAGCCAGGGCTGTCCTGCACAGCCAATAAATGTCTAACTTAATGTCTTAATTAGTGTTTCCATTACTGTAAAGAGATACCATGACCAAGGCAACTCTTATAAAGAACTTATAAAGAACTCTTATAAAGCTGACTTTTAGATTCAGAGGTTCAGTCCATTATCATCATGCATTTCAACATACAGGCAGACATGGTGCTGGAGGAGTCAAGAGTTCTACATCTTGATTCAAGGGCAGTCAGAAGGAGAAGACTGACTTCCAGTCAGACAGGAGGAAGGTCTCAAAGCCCACTCTCAAAGTGACACACTTCCTCCAACAAAGCCACACCTACTTCAACAAGGCCATACCTCCTAATAGTGCCACTCCCTGGGCCAAGCATATTCAAGCCACCACACTCAATGTAGAGAAGCCATTTAGAGGGTACAATGGTACAGGTGTTTGCCATGTGACCTGCAGGTCCATGATATCTATACTTTTTCAAGAGAAGCAAAAAAAATTAAAAAAATAAAATCAAGTTATTTATATTAGAAGTTGACAGCTGATTTAGAATTTGTAAATTATTATGACAAGAAATGTGCTTGGCTTAAAATGCTGTTTAGGCTATAAGGAAACAGATTCAAGTTGACCCAGAAGCTATGAAGAGGAATCTGTCCAGATCTAGTATTTAGAATTTGGAATTTACCCAGTCACCCACCAATCCTACTTCTAGAAAGCTACCCATAGGATAAACTGACAAAATTTTAGTCAGTCTGATGTGCTACTTGGCAATAATAATTGATCCTCCAAAGACGAGAGGCAACCTAAACAAAAAGCTACTTGAATAATCTTTTGTAGATTCAAACAAATAAAGAAGTACTGTGGAGCAATGTGAGCCAGTAAGGAATGCCTCCATAGACTGCTGGGGGCAGGGAGGGGCAGTTAAGTACACAGAACACAAGCTTCTCAAAGCGTGGTCCCTAACTGAGAGCTGGATGGTGCTCCATCCAGAAATCTGTCTTCATAAGCCTTTCAGTGGAGTCCACTCAAATTTGCTCCTACAGCGTGATTTGCTTATCTGACAAAGGGATGTCTGTGTTTAAAAACAGGATAACAGATAAGATTAAAACATAGGAGAAAGGAACTGGATGTGGTAGTGTGAGGCTGAGATTCCCTGGAGGGTCAGCAGTTCAAGGTCCTCCTCAGCTACATAGCAAACTGGGGACCAATTTGGGGCTCATGAGACTCTTATTTCAACAAACAAAACTAATTGAGGAAAGGAAGGAGTCACCCAGAAGGGAACAGCATGATTTTTTTATTAGTAAAACTGGGTATGCATCTATATAACTCAAAACCCTAAACTACCAGCTTTAAAAAAGAGGCTCTATGGACCAAGAGAAACACGAAACAGACACAAAAAGGTATCCCTACAGTTGGTGGGCAGCCATGCAATGGACATTCTAATTGATTTGGAAGGTGCCTGGTGGCCAAAACACAGCCAACTCATATTTATGGGGGCGCTCCTGTTCTTCTCCTATGAAAATGATAGAGTGTGCAGTGAGATAAGGCAAGCAAGTAGTGATGCTGGTGCCCATGAGGAGCGAAATTGCCAGAAGAAATAAAAATAGAAGCAGAAATGCCCCAGACTAATTAAACCCTACCGTCTAGAATCTGGTCACCTTTATCCACGTGTGACCCTGATTCCAAATGCTTTGGACCAGAAATATGTCAGATGATTTTAGATTCTGGAACTTTTCATGTATACAGTACAGGATCTTGAGGGAGAGAGATGCAGGTATGACCACAGAATTCGAGAACACTTCGTGAAGCCTAGGCTAAAGTGAGTCAGCGCAGGGTTCTCCATGGAGCTGAGTCTTGTGCTACCCACTGCGTGAGTTCAGGTGGAGGGTCGCCTACTTATTGCATCATGCTCATTCTCAAAAAGCTAGATTTTTAGCATTATGGGTTTTAGCATCTTGTGTTGTGTCAGTATGCACTGTATTAGTATGGACTGAGCCTCCTTTAAAATCTCTTAGAAAAGCCTGGCATAGTGGCACACACCTTTAATTCCAGCTCTTGGGAGGCAGAGGTGGGTGGATCTCTGTGAGTTCAAGGCCAGCCTGGTCTGCAAAGTGAGTACAGGACAGCCAGGGCTTGTCTCATGGAGAAACCTTGTCTTGAAAAACAAAACAAAAAACAAAAAACAAACAAAACTCTTCGAAAAACAGCCTTTTTAACTTTATCCATTAAAAAGCCCTAAAAAATAGTGATTAAGCCAGTAGCTAGAGCATCCCTAATCCCCAGACATCCCAGACTGGTCTCTAAATACTGCTTCCTACTGAGGTCAGGACTCTGGGAAGCATGGGTGTGGGCGGTCGGGAAATACACAAGATGGTAAGGAATGTCTTATCTCACGTAACACATGGAACTTCTAGACCGGATAGGTCATGTCACAGACATAAACAGGCTGGTATCAGAAGAGATACCTACTGCCCAAAGATGGTGGCAGTCATTTGAACACCAGGCAAGCATGATGGCTGTTCTTGGTTGTCAACTTGACCGCAGCTGAAATTAACTAAAACCCAAGTGGCTGGCTGCACCCGGGAGGAATTGGTTTTTTCCTTAGTTAAATCATTTGAAGTGGGAAGCTCCTCTTTTAATCCAGATCTTTTGAGGTGGGAAGCTCTACCTGTAATCTGGGCCACATTTCTTCCCTCCCCCCCCCCCAGAAGGAAAAAGGGCAAGTCCGTGTCCCTTTGTAAAATTCATGTCATCCTTCTTCAGTGAGCACTTCTCTTTCTCTCTCTTTTGATCCCAGTTTGTAGCACCTGTCTGATTTACTCATTAATAGGTAAAATAAGGCAAGAAACGATGCTCGTTTTGTATTTGCATGGAGTTGAGACCCCATATTTTTAAAGAATTGTCTGAACCAGCCAGTATTGACGTATTATTTCCTGTAATATGAATTCACAGCTAAAAGACTAAGATCGCTTCAGAAGTAGAGACTTGGGGGAGGTGGAGAGGTCCATTTGCTAGTCAAACTGTTATAGCTTCTGAGACATGGATGCTGTGCTACATGCATGCAGGTGAATAGACTTAGCCTTTGTTCTCAGGGGATGTTCAGTAGAAGAGATAGGTCAATAGCTATTATCTATCAGGCCCTAACATATTATGGCCATAGATGTTATGGCCCCTATCCTGACCACTATGAGCCAGACAGATAAACAGAAAGCATCAGTATCATTTGATCAGTGCTCCCAGACAGGTAGATGCTGGGTATGGTGGATGTTGACAGTTAGAAACAGTTGGCTCAACCCACGAGCTCCAGGAAGGCTGCTCGGAAGAAATACAGCCTGGATTCATCCTTAAGGCAGGCCCAGGGACTATGTTGTAAGAAGAGCAAGATTGCCTGTGGTCAGGAAGAGCTACATATGCAGGGCTTAAGAGTGTGCAGCAGCCTCCTGATCTTCCATACATGCTCTAACATATTCTGACTGTGTGATGTTTAACTATAACCTGCTTACATTTTCCTGGTGCATACATACCCACAAGATGACCATAAGCACCTTGGGGCAGAAACTTTATTTTCATCCTCTTCCTGGTTGTCTTCAGATTCACTGGGACCTAGCAAGTATTTGTTGGACTTAGTGATTTCAAGTTATGTGGATTCTGGGTAAAGAATAGTGAGCACAGATCTGGCCACGCAGGCTCAAGGGGTAGACCAATGCAATTGGCACAATAAAAGCCTGGTTGCTAGTTCTTATGTTGTTTTTTGAATAAATGCTGCTGTCTGTGCTTTGGGGCTCATGAAAGTCTCTTTTGTTTCTTTGTAGAGTGAAGAGTTCCACATTTATACCCAGTATTGCACCAATTACCCAAGGTATGGCTTGGAAAGAGCAGGACTCTTCTCCATTGATGGTTTTTGAGTCATTACATGCAGTTTTGAGCACTGTGCTAAAGACCATGGAAAAAGCAAAAATTCTGAGGATCTCAGATATTGGTTGATGCCTTTTGGACTGGCAGGCTCTGTGAAGCTGGGGCAGGGAAAAATTCATGAAAGTCACTGAATAAGACCAGGACCATCACTACATATCTCTGAGGGAAAATGGATATATCCACATTGTTCCATTGGGCTAGCTACTTCCCTGTTAGCTTTTTTTTTTTAATGTATGCCACATTTTGAAAATGAATTTTGTGTAGCACAGCTGGGAAATAAATATATTCTGGTTTTGCTTGGTAAGCTTTATAAGCCTTCCAAGTTTTATAAAGTTCAGAAAGGACAGATTGTGAGAAGCCAGCATGAGGAAGGGAGGGCTCCAGTCTCCCTGGGCAGTTGACTCAGTTTTGCTTGTTCAAAGGTCAGGAGCAGGAGGGCAGTTCAGGGAACAGTCTGGACACGTACTGATCACTGATTAAGAGCCAGAAGACAACTGGCTACAACTCTAGGCATTTCTTTTCTTTTTCTTTTTTTTTTTTTTCTCTACAAGACATTTATTAGGCATTTGACTCTTGAACAGTGTTGGAATATATAAAAACAAACGCTGAATTAAACATCCACAGTGATGGAAAGATTCTCAGGGATTAAAGGAACACAGGCTACTAACCCCAGTGACAAGAACCCAATAAAGCCCCATCGAATGCAATCCATTACCACTTCTGAGTTAGGGTTTTACTGCTATGAACAGATACCATGACCAAGGCAACTTGAGTTATAAGAGACAACATTTAATTGGGGCTAGCTTCAGCCAGTGGTTCAGTCCATTATCATCATGGTGGGAAGCACGGCAGCCTGCAGGTAGACGTGGTGCTGGAGGAGCTGAGAATTCTAAATCTTGTTCTGAAGGTAGCCAGGAGAAGATTGTCTTCCAGGCAGTTGGGAAGAGGGGCTCAAAGCCCACCCCTACAGTGACGCACTTCCTCCAACAAGGCCGCGCCTCCTAATAGTGCCACTCCCTGGGGCAAACATATTCAAACCTCAACACCACCCCTTCCTTCTTCCCATCTTATGGATGACCCTGCTAAGGGACCCATGACAAACTGACTCCATAGGGTCCTGCAGCTGATGAATGGCCCACTGAGGAAAGCAACCAAGTTGCTCCAGCCTCAGGCCACCTGCCATCATATTTTTATAATGTTTTGGAGCTTTGTGTGAAGCCATGATCAGCAGGCTCTTACAACCCAGCCCCAAAGAGGACTGGGTGACTTAGTCAGTGTTAGCAGAGGTGGTCCAAAGGCATACAGTATATGGTAGAATCCTTGCAGCTGCCGAGGGAAGGATGGACAAACACCCCCCAACCTCCAACACAGGAGTAGACTAGAAAGACTAGTGTGTGGTAAGAAGCCTGAAGTTCAGAATTACTTAACAATAACTTCCCATGGTAATAGTTTTCTGTAAACAATGGTCAGAATCTGACACTATGGTTATCCATTTGGATGGACAGCTATGTCTTTCCTGGGTTCCTCTTAAAAACAACCACCCTCACACACAGACACACGTGCGTATTCAGGCATTTGTCACACTCCTCATCTATAGACACACCCATAGTTTGCAGGGTGTTCTTTTCTGATACAGTGTGAACAATAGAATGCCCCAACTAAATCTCATGGTCCTTCATCCAAAACACCACAGAACAGATGAACCATAGAGGGGCTGGCTTGGGAGGGTTTGTCTGTGTGCATTTCACCATGAATATACAATCCAAAGACGTGACCTCATTATAGAAACTTTTTTTCCAATCACAAATTCAGAAGGGTTTTCTGACTTACTGATCCAGCACTATGCTTTGTCATCGTGGCTGTTTCTGGATCCTGCAGAAGCAAACTCCTCCATGGGAAAATGGTTTGTAAGAGCTTGTCATGCATATAGCACTGAAGGGACTAAGAAACAACATTCCTACATTCAAGCAGTGTGTGTGCTTTGGAGGAGCAGTGAATGCATCAATGAAATAGTATAAAAGGGGAGGTTAGATACCTAATTGGAATTAATATGGAATGGACTTGGTGGCATGCAGTGAAAGCCAGACGGAAAAGAAAAAAAAATGGGAAATAACCCCAGTGGGGTTAGCTAAGGACCGTTTCCTGGAAAGTTGTGTGTTTTGATTTTGAGTCTGACTTCAAGGAAGCCCATGTTAATAAACAGGACACTCTTAATGAAGAAGGCATGCCAGTAATTGCCCAGTATGTGGCTTTAGTATCCACAAAGAAATAATCCTATGCCTGTCCCCAGGCAGTTTGCTCTGACACTGCGATTCTGTCCTCCCTTTTTTAGCAAGCCAAGAGTACTAAGATTTTTCTCTCCCCTTGAGAAGCAGGCTAGTGATTATAAATGTGACCGTCACGCCTTGTCAAGTAACACCCTGCCAGTCACACCCTAGTGATTTCAGTGTGAAGAAGCACAGGTCCCTCCCTCCCCCTCCCCCCCAGGGACAGGCGCAAAGGAGGTCAAGCCTTTGTCTTCAGATTCCTGTCCCATTTCTAAGATTTCCAGGAACCTAGACTGCCAAATGCCCTGATTTGTAGCAGATCCCAATCTTGTGCAAGAACTTGGGCCATCAGTTAGCCACAAGGCTGCACCTAATTCCAAAGGACTTCCAAGAAATGTCCAGGTCACATGATGAAGAGTTTCAAAATCGGGACTCAGGGGAAAAATAAATCCGTCTGGATGGTTATCTTCTAAAGAAGATGCCCAGGAGGATTCTAACAGCTTAATTACAAGACTTTCACTTAAGACTTTCACTTCTAAGGAGTCTTAGTTTGTTGTTTGGCTCTGTCTGATTGTCTCAATTAATTTTGAAAATAAAGCAAAGACATGGGAAGAAAAGAATACAAGGATTCCTGCCTGCATCCGAGTTATACCACATCAGGATTTTAATTTGCACAGGTGTGTGATATCTGATCCTACTAGCTAGCTTGAAGGGATATGCATTGTTTCAGCTGTTGCTTTAAGATGCATAACTAACCGGGATGCTTGGGGGCACGCAGAGACTGAATCACCAACCAGAGAGCGAGCATGGGCTGGACCTAGGCCCCCTGCACATTATGTACAGATGTGCAGCTTGTTCTTCAACTGGAGCAGGACTGTCCCTGAACTTGTTGCCTGCCTGCCTGCCTGAGGACCGTATTCCCCTAACTGGGCCGCCTTGTCTGGCCTCAGTGGGAAAAGACTCACCTAGTCACGTGGTAACTTAAGGTGTGGTGGTGGGGAGATACCAAGGGGGAGCTCCCCCTTCTCAGAGGAGAAAATGGTGGGGGGGTGTTGGGAGGAGGATTTGGGTGAGGGGGTACTGGAAAGTAAAGGAAGCTAACATTGGGATGTAAAGTAAATAAAGTAATAATCAAAAAAGATGCGTTGAGACTGTGAATTACTTTGGGGGTTACAGAAAGGGGACTCTAGTGCCCTTTTCAAATGCCCTGTGGTGAGCAGGGAGCTGTTCAGAGTTTCTCTGAGAGAAGTCACCTCTGGGAAAGTCATACAGTGGTACATTTCACAAACCGTGGGGGGTGACAAATGTCCTGGTGGGAGGCCAAGTCCATGTTAAAAAGGAACTGTTTTGTCTTAATGCAGGGATGCTGTGCCTTATAACCCGACTTGTGGGAACTGAATCCAGATGTGCAAGATAAGCACTGTACAAAGACATCTGGATGGGGCATGTGTAGGAGTTAAAATCCAATGCTTGTGTCTCTTGCCAACCTCCTTATGTGGGGCTCTGTGTCCTTGAAGCCTGAGCCCATGGTTCTACATCTCTGAACTCAGCTCCTTTTTCTAACTCAACCCACCCAAAGGACACCTTTTAAAAACTCTGCCCCAAGGCATCCTAACCGGGAGCTAGCTCTGTGGGTCATTTTCAGTCGGGAAGCTAGCATCTAAGTGTAAAGCACATTCATTTTCCCTAACCTGCCCATTTTAGCAGGTTCCCACTGAATCTGACATTTAAACCTCAAACACCCATGTAAAACATGGCATCATCATGATGAAAAACATGCACTTGTCTTACAGGTCTGTGGCTGTGCTAACTGAGTGCATGAGGAACAAGATGCTCGCCAAGTTCTTCCGGGAGCGCCAGGAAACTCTGAAACACTCACTGCCCCTGGGATCCTATCTCCTAAAACCAGTTCAGCGGATTCTCAAGTATCATCTTCTTCTACATGTAAGTCTCAGCCTGTGCTAGAACATTTGTCAAGAGATGGGGTTTGGGGGTGTGTATATTAAATTTGGGGGTATGGGGGCAAAACACCAGAAACTGCTGTGTTCCTATGGAAACATTTTCTGCTTTACAACTGACTGACTTTCTTTGAGGAATCAGAGATACATGTATGCTGGGTCTTATAGCCTCACTGGTGACAGCCACATGAAAGGTTAATTTAAACTTGGATAGTGACAGGGCTGAGGAATGACTTGTGCTGGGCAGGATCAGTTTCAGGCAGGGAGCTAGCATCTAAATAAAGAGCACATTCATTTTCCTGGTTTATTTTATTTCTGTGAGACCCAATTTAGCAGGCCGCTGGGAGGGAAAACTGTTGTAGATGGACACCCATCCGAAAGAAGAGAGAAAGTGCTCAAGAGCGGGTGGACAGATGCGCAGGATGTGGAGGATCCCTGAGTGGGCTTAGCCTGACTTCTGGCTATTAACCTTTTCGAATGGCTTCCGCTACTTTTATAAAACTCAAGGAGAGGGCTGGAGAGATGGCTCAGAAGTTGAGAGCACTTGCCTGCTCTTCCAGAGGTCCTGAGTTCAATTCCCAGCAACCACATGGTGGGTCACAACCATCTGTAATGGGATCTGGTGCCCTCTTCTGGTATGCAGGCAGAATATAGTAAATAAATAAATAAATATTCAAAAACAAAAAACAAAACTCAAGGAGACTTTTGAAATAAGGTGCACCTAGATGTCAGATTCTCTTTTTGCATCCTCTAACGAAGTTCCTGAAGATGGGGGAAGTTTTATTGAAGATAATTTGTGATTTGCTCAGTTTTGCAGTGGGGGAAAGACAGAACATCAGGCTTGAGGTACAGAGCTCTGGGGCAAGTCTATCCTCACTGTGAACAACCAAACACACACACAAAACGAGACAGTGTTATTTTGCGTAGCAGATTAAGAATCTTTAATCTAGGGATTTTAGAGGTAGAGGCAGAGGGATGGAGACTTAGGGATCATCTTCAGCTAAACAGAAGGTTTGAGACCTGCCTGTACTACAAAACCCTACTTCAGCCAACCAACCAACCAACCAATAAGCAAATAAATAAAATTTTTTAAATTAAAGAATTTTAATCCAGAGCCCCACTTTATCAGCATGCCTGGTATCTCTCCCAGACAGGTACTAATCAGGCCCAACCCTGCCTCACTTCCAAGATCAGACAAGATCAGACGTGTTCAGGGCAGTGTGACCAATGACTGTGTGGTGTCTCTTTTGAAATGATTCTAAGTTCCTAACTGGGGCATTCATTTCTGGTTTGCTGAGTTCACGTGTGTAAAATTTTACCAAAAATTTGTGTGCTTGCTTAAGTAGGCTCATCCTTGAGAGAATCCTCTGTCGCCTTTCAAAACCATGCTGGAAATCGTTTCTTAGTTTTTTAAGTTAATTCTAAGGACCTTCTAGATTTAGTGGGATAAGTTTGCCAAAATCAGTGTCCAGATAGTTATTGAAGAAGGAACACCACCCCCAGAATACATCTCTCCTAGACTGTATTAATGTGATCTATGAGATAATGTCTTCTAAAGAATCGGGTAGCCATCAATCAAGAGAAACATCTAAGATCTCAGCTCCTGTGAGTAGTCAAGATCCTTACAAAAACGTAGTAGATATTTATAACTTGATATGCATAATTTGGTTTTTATAAATGGCTATTAATGAAGGGGGAAGGGGGGAGAATGGAAACTGAACCAATCCCAAATTAACCCCTTGCTTTTACACGTAGCTTAGGCTATCCCTCCATACATAATTCATACAGAGTTGAGCCACAGGGATACTCATCCCCCACAGGACTACCCTCAAAACTTAAAGTCAAAGAAGAGATTAATTAGGATCTTAATTTTATAGTGGGTTTTCCTATGACATTTTAACAGGAAATGTCGATTCTGCCCCACAGCCAAGCTAGATGAAAAAATCTGAATACTCAGTTTTTAGCAGTGTTACTATAAAGTGGTAGGATTAGTCCTCAGGATTATCGCAAAAGTTCCAACATCTGGTCTTTAGATAATTATGCATGACAGATACCACAAAGCATCTAATGACCAACCTCTTACTTCTGTAGATAGTGTCCTTTAGTGTCTGCTGAGGATTGATTCCGGTTCCCTCCAAATACTAAACTCTGCAGATGCTCAAATCCCTTATACAAAATAGCATAGAAGGCCATAATGAAACCTATTAATGTAGGTACTGTGTTTTTAAAAAATAATAAAATCAGAGAATTATTTGCAAATAACTCACCTATTTTCCCCCATACATTAGGCTCTAAATAACCTCTAGGTTACTGATATTATCAAATATAATGGAAGTGCTATGTATTCAGCTATTGAATTCCTTAGGGAATATGATCTGCACTGAGCATGTGTAGGCTCTTTTTGGTTCCCAAACATTGTGATATCTATAGATACAGCTATCTTCAGGTAGAGAAAGCTATTCTCAGCCTACCGTGGCTAAATCTACGAATGGGGGACCCATGGATATGGGAGCTCCCTGTACTTAAGATTACTCTTTTTAAGAAGATATTGCTTAAGCCAGGCAGTGGTGGCACACGCCTTTAATCCCAGCACTTGGGAGGCAGAGGTAGGTGGATTTCTGAGTTCGAGGCCAGCCTGGTCTACAGAGTGAGTTCTAGGACAGCCAGGACTACATAGAGAAAGAAGAAGAAGAAGAGGAAGAGGAAGAGGAAGAGGAAGATACTGCTTCAAACTAGTAAGCATTTGTTGAGGTTAGAGATGTAGCTTAATGGTAGAACACTTTTCTGGCCCAAAATTTGGTCTCTAGTACCAAAAATAGGAAAAAGAATTTTCTGACACCATCGGCCTGGGAGGCACAGTGGAGAAGATAAGAAAGCAAAAGACTGGTGGTCTCCCTGTTTGGAATCTTCAGGAGTCTGGAGGCTTAGTGGCAATAAATAATTATAACACGGGTTGTATCCTCTCTTTTCTCCTTGGAGTTGTGAAACTCCGTGGTGAAATGTGTGTCAGTGCAAACTGCCCTGATAGCAGTCAGAGAATCACTTCTTTCAACACTCTGAATGACTGTCAGAAAAGACTCCCCCTCTCTTTTGTTCTCCCTCTCTCCATTCCTTCTCCCATCCCTCCCTCTCTCCTTCTGTCCTTCACCTCCCCTCTCTGGTGCTGAGTGCTGAGGATCCAATGCAGGGCCTATACCTAGTGAACACACGCTCTATCACTGGGCTTTGAGCAGGTTGTCCCCTACATAGTTTTAAGTGATAATTTTTTTGTCTGTGTGGGTTTTGGTTGGTTGGTTGATTGGTTGATTCGTTGGTTGTTTTTTTGAGACAGGGTTTCTCTTTGTACTCCTGGCTATCATGGAATTTGCTCTGTAGACCAGGCTGGCCCCGTACTCAGATCTGCCTGCCTCTGCCTCCCAAGTACTGGGGTGAAAGGCATGCACACACACACATCCCACTGCCTGGCTAAGTAATGTAGTTTTTAAAAGAGTTTTGTCTTTGAGACTGAGAGCTATATTATTGAAGGCCGCCACTGCAACTACAATATCTCCATGTGGCGTACTGCAGGGTTTGTGCACTTTATATTGGAACTGTATGAAACCTTTATTATTACTGCCCATTTGTAATTTTTATAGTATGTGGTTGTGGTTAAACTTAAGGAATGATGGTGATATAAATGAATTGTGTGTGTGTGTGTGTGTGTGAGACGCGCGCGCGAGCTCGCGCTCGTTCGTCCATGAAACCAAGCATAGAGAATCTATGTGTCTTACTGAGTACATGAAAAAACGTTTTATTTTTTTGAAAGGAAATAGAGAATCACCTTGATAAGGACACCGAAGGCTACGATGTTGTGCTGGATGCTATAGACACGATGCAGAGAGTGGCCTGGCACATCAATGACATGAAACGGAAGCATGAGCACGCTGTCCGCTTGCAGGTGAGCACACAGTCAGGCCACAGTACCAGGCAGGTGCTCTAACATGTTGCTGTTTTCCAACGCGTCAGATTATATTTTTTTTTCATATATTCAAGGCTGCATAAATAATGTTCCTTGTTTATGATCCTCACCGCAGTTCTCCCTGAAGATGGGTCAGGACATAAATAATGCTGACCATCTGTTAGAGTAGCTACATAGGACTTTTTATTACTTTTAAACTAATAGTTGTTTTATAGTTCCTTTGATGAAACTGATTAAATATGAGTCTCCTGAGACTTTATTTTATGTCATTACAAATCAATAATTCTTGCTGAAAGCAATTTCTATTAAACTATTTAAAAACTTCTAAAGCTCCTATTCTGTCTTACTAGTTTATACAAAATGGTACCGTACAGCATAAGGGTAGTCTTTAGGCAGGTGACTTAACTGGGTGGCTGAGCAGCTCCTTTGTATTTCACTTGAGACATGAGTCCCAAGCACATTGTTTTAGTCTCTTCAACTTTAAAATCTAACAGTACAATGACAGTTTGCTAAGGTCTATCCAGCACCAATTTGAACCCTAAATTCTCAGGAACCTTTTGCCACCCCCCTCAGGAACTTTGGATTATGTTCCTGCCTCCTAAAAAAAAAACACTTAAAAACAAGGGGTTGGAGAGAGGGCTCAGTAGTTAGGAGCACTTGCTGCTCTTACAGGGGATCCAGGTTTATTTCCTAGCATCCAGACAGATGGAGGCTCACAACTGTCCATAATTCCAGTTCTAGGGGATCTGTCACCATCTTAGGGCTCCATGAGCACCAGGCTCACACATGATGTACTTACGGACACCGAGGCAGGCAAGACATTCATACACAGAGAATAAAAATAAATCTTTAAAAAAAAGCACGTGACCCAGCAGGCTCATTACAAACGTGTTTGTGGCAAGTAAGACAGGAAGATGCAGAGAGAACCCACAGAGCACTCCAGTCAGGAAAAGATGCACCTTTCTCCTCGTAAGTCAGAAGAAAGTCTAGAGTCACCCATAAACAACCAGAGTTTGCTGTGATGTTACTGCCTGTCTTATGATGCCTCAGAAGATGACAACATTCTATTTCAGGCATTTTTGTTGTTGTTGTTGTTGTTGTTGTTGTTGTTATGTTTTCTTCTAAGCATTAACAAAAAGTTTAATTGTTCAAGCATTTTTTTTTACAAATATAATATCCAACATCTTTTATATAACCAAAAACAACCAAATAGCTAATTTTTCATGCCAACATTCTGAAGATACCACTAAATCAAACTTTACTCCATTTACACCATTTCTATTTGTAGCTAACAAAATAATTTTGTTTGATTGATTTTCTGTTTGGTAGTAAGCCGAACGAACTCAGGGCCTTGCACAAACTATACACACTACCCCTGAGCTTCATGCCCAGCTTCCCAATGAAGACTTTGACTGTCTTGAGGCTTTTCTTAAGTGGTACTTGTGAATATCTTCAGTTTTCAAAGTCATGAAGTCAGCTTCCTTAAAATTTTGATGTGCAGCAAATCCTAAAGAGATGTCAGTCATATCACTAATTCATATTTTCTAAGTTCCACAGAAAGCAGTAAAACAATGGCAAAGACATGTCCCTTTCCTTTCTAGATAAATGATTTTAAAGTCAGGGGAAATCCTGAGAAAATGTCTGTGGTTTTACACAGGCTTCGGTTTTCAGTTATGTATGGCGTGAACTCAGTTTGTGGAAGAGCATCCTCAGGTTGGACTTTGGGGGTTTTTAATCCAAAGAGGAGAAGCTAAGACAAGTTAGAGGTACTCCACCTAAGATGGCGCCACACTGCTGACCACCCCATGAAGCTTTTGAAAGGTCTGGCTACAACACTGGACCATTCAAAAATGACAATAAGCAGCTGGCAACTTCGCAGCTAAAACTTCAGTTCATTTTGGATAACCCTCGACTAATAGCCTCGCCCCATAAACACAGATATGTCAGCCACCATCCTTGAGATCCAACAACGGCCACTGAGTGTGCGATACCTTGCTATTTGCCTGGTGATTAATTCGGAGAACTTTTACCTTTTCTCAGGAGATCCAGAGCTTGCTAACTAACTGGAAGGGGCCAGACCTCACCAGCTACGGGGAGCTGGTACTTGAAGGAACCTTCCGCATCCAGAGGGCCAAAAATGAGAGAACGCTCTTTCTCCTAGACAAGCTGCTGCTCATCACAAAGAAGAGAGATGACACGTTTACATACAAAGCTCACATCCTGGTGGGTCATCATGGGGTGGCATGTGAGGTCTGGGGGTGTCTGTTTGTGTTCCATGTGTGCCTAACGCACTGTGCTTTCTGCCGTAGTGTGGCAACCTCATGCTCATAGAAGTCATACCAAAAGAACCGCTCAGCTTCAGTGTCTTCCACTACAAGAACCCCAAGCTTCAGCACACGGTTCAGGTAACAGGCAGGCTACTCCTAGGTCTCCAAATGGGAGTAGTGGGCAGGACCCAGCCACCATCTCTATGTTGCCTCATGTCTCGCTATTTAAATCTCCCCCTGTAGGCCAAATCCCAGCAAGACAAACGTCTCTGGGTTCTGCACCTGAAGAGACTGATTCTGGAGAACCACCCAGCAAAGATCCCAGCTAAGGTAAGAGAGAAAAGTCAACCAGCACACCATAATGTTGGGAATCCCCACCCCTAACACCCTGAGGAGCCCTCAGTCTCAGGTGGCTGAGTTGAGTCCCGTGGGAACAGCGGGAAACCAAGCCCAGTTTGGCAGGAAAGGAATTTACCGGCGGAGAGCCAGCTGCCCGCCTAACCCAGATCTGTTGGCTGGCCGTGGGGAAACAATAGCGTTGAAAGCCAGGTGGCCCCGGGGCAGAAGGACAAAGTGTTCAGCTCTAGCCAGTGAGGTCAGGAAGGAAAATACCTCCTGCTTTCTTGAAGGATGAGGAATGTCCTTACGAAGTTGGGGAGGGGGGAGGGCGGAACCAGGCTGAGACAACAAAGTCACAAAAAACAGAAGTGACACCCTGTTCACCAAACACAGCTGGTGTTGGGACAGGAGGGCCAGGAAATAGGGCAGGAATGCGGCTGGGGAAGTGGGAGGCTCCCAAGTCGCCTACGGAGCCGAACCCAGGGCGCAGATGCAAGACAGGTCACCCTCTGAGATTGTGCTTGAGTTGCTGGAAGACCTCCGGGTTGGAAGTTAGCCAACCGGCTCACAGAGGTGGCCTAGCCGGTTAGATGGGAGCAGAGGAGCGTCTGGCAGGGTGAATGGAGGTAGAAATTCAGGTTCTGGCAGCCCAGGATTAGGAGAGGCAATGATTGAGGACCTAGAGCTTGACAGGACTGCCCACAAGAATGTATAAAGGAAACAAATCCCCCTCCCCAACCCCCCATCCCCACTCTGAGGAGAGGGGGAGGGGTAGTGGGGGAGGGATTTGTAATGTCGGGAAGGAGGAGAGGAAGGAAGGGGAGGAGCCTTTGATCGAGATGTAAAGTGAGTTTTTAAAAAAAATTATTGGGTAAAAAAGACAACAAGGAGTCTTGGGAATCCCATCGAGTCACCTGCTGGAGGAGGGGCACTTGGAAGACCAGAGAGAACAGTGGGGACACAGTAAAGAGCGGGAGGGGACAGCTGGTGAGGAAGGAGGGGACAGAAGAACCTCCGCCTTGAGAGGGTAAAACAGATGCAGGGTGTGGATTTGACAACCAGGATATTTGCAATGGGTTGAAAGAAATTAGAGAACAGGCTGGTGTGAACATCACACACACACACACACACACACACACACAGTTCAAAAGGTGCAGTTTAGAGAACAACTCATCAAAGCAAGGCTCGCTCTCTGGGCGAAAAACAGTTTGGTCTCTGAGTTGTCTGGAGAAACTATGAGGCACGAGGCAACAGCTTGCGGAAGGGCGGTTTGTCAGGGGAGATGGAAAGTATAGGACCCATAAGCACAGGGATGGTAGAGGGTAGCCTTGGAAAGAGTCTGGCGGGGGAACGCTGAGGGGAATTAGGAAATCCGGAAGAGTCAGAGACACTGCTGTGTGTGATGATGCAGGAATAGGGTTGTCCTTGAAAATGGAGAGGGTCAGATTCGTTGCAAAGGAAGATGATCCTGTCACTGGAGGTGACTCAGGTCCTTTCTGGAAGATGCTAAAGATCTGCCTCCGGGCTGTTGTATGAATCAGTTTGATGTGGTCACAACAAACCACTTAGCAACATGGAAACTGCCCTAAAGAAGTATGGCATCCAGGAGTTCCTCTGAGGGAAGGGGGCAGGTGGAGCTGGGAAACAGGAGGTTCCTACAGAGAACAGTGCACGCTCTGAGCCTGTAGCTGCAGTGACTATGATTTCAGGCTGAGCAGGGAAAAGAGACTTCTGGTCTGTGGTCAGCTGGTTCCACAGGAAATGTGAAATCTGTAGTTGAAGACGGATCCTAGTACCCTACCTGGGAAGCAGGGCAGTTCTGGTGTGTTCACATTCTGGGATGGCCTTATTACCATGCTGCTGCTGTGGAGTAGAGGAAACAGTTATTAGCGATAAAGTAGCAAATGATTAAAATGGAGGGGTGTGAGTGGCCATCTGTGAGGATAGTGGAATGTCTGTAATGAGACCAGGAGGAGAAAAGTAGAACAGGAAGTGACATCAGGGTCATAAGAGTAGTACTGCTGGGGAAAATCAGAAGGAATTCTGGGAAAAGAGAGATTCGTCTTTGCCTTTGGTTGGATGGATGGTTGGTTGGTTGGTTGGTTGGTAGGTAGGTAGGTTAGTTGGTTGGTAGGTAGGTAGGTAGGTTAGTTGGTTGGTTGGTTGGTTGGTTGGTTGGTAGGTAGGTTGGTTGGTTGGTAAGTAGGTAGGTAGGTAGGTTGGTTGGTTGGTAGGATGGTTGGTTGGTTGGTTGGTTGCGATAGGGTCTCACTATATAACCCAGGCAAACCTTGAATTTGGAACACCACTGCTTTGGCCTCCTGAATGCTGGGATCACATGTGTTCCCAGTATGCCCAGCTTACCTTCTACGTGTTTCAAAAAAGATGTCCAGGCTGGCCTCTCGGATCTGTGCCAGTCGTGGCTTTATGTTCAGGAAATGAATACGCAGAGCGGTGTGTGCTCAGGTGTGAGTTTCGCTTTATCAACTGTTGTGCCATACAAGGGAGCTCATGCAGAACAGTGATGGCCTTCTCCCATGGTTACTCAGAGGTGATACCCTTCTGCACAATGGCACCGGGTCTTTGAAATGCCCCACCTACTGTTCACAAGAATCCTGGGGAAATCAGATCACTTTACAAGATTCTGAAAGGCAATTATAGTCAATTATCAAACGAGACAGCTCACTTGCCTGCCTGTCCTCTTCCTTCTGTTCTACGTGTTCCTGGTGGCTTTCCCTTGATGCTCAAAACAGTTAATACAGTCACAATAACATTATTTTCACCCTAGTTATTAGTCCATTTAGAATCTAAAATGGATTTTAATTTACAACGTGTTAACATATTGACACATAGACATTTCGATAAGTATACGGTATTCTTACTTCACACTCAGTGAAATAGCTCAGAGATGGGTCATGTTCTTCCTCTGATAGAGAAGTAAAATCGGGAGTTCAGAAACAGGAAGTAAATTCTTCACGTTTTACACCTGGTGCATGGTGTAATCCAGATTCAAGCCCAACCATCTGGCTTCAAGGAGCCTCTAAATCATATTTCCCACACTAGAAGTGAAAACAAACTAATATACTTTATCCACTATAATGTTAAAAATAATTGTTTGCTCTATTTAAGTAGGGTTATTAAATGAGGAGGTTTTTTAAAGATTTTTCGTCAAGACTATTCAATTGTTTTCTTAAGGCTTTCCAAATGTATTTATTTCTGTGAAATCAAATAAATGTATAATAGGACACTTTAAACAACCAGACACGCATACCCCATCTTGTAATGTCAACACAGTGGCTGATGAGTCACTGAATTCTGCCAACCTCCATCCAGACCTCTAGCTCCCTAGTGGTCTTTGGCTGACACCTTGTGGACAACACGGAAAGAATTCTTTTCTGAAATAATTGACAAGATTTAAGGGGATTAAGCCTTCTTATGGACTAGCTTTGTTAAAGGAATTTCTTGGAACTTGTCACATGCCCCATTTACATAGTGTGCAAACTGAGCCAAATTAATTGAGCATAAAGATGAAGTAAGTTTTTTTGTTTGTTTGTTTGGTTGGTTGGTTTTGGTTTTTTGAGACAGGGTTTCTCTGTATAGCCCTGGATGTCCTGGAACTCACTCTGTAGACCAGGCTGGCCTCAAACTCAGAAATCTGCCTGCCTCTGCCTCCCAAGTGCTGGGACTAAAGGCATGTGCCACCACTGCCCGGCCTAAAGATGAAGTAAGTGCTTTTATGTGTTAAGTGTAAAAATGGAACTAGAAAGCCACTTTCCAGAGATCAAGCTGTCATTTGAGTTTGAAATTAATTCCAGCTATAACCTCAGTATAAACTGGGAAGATAAATCTATGAAATAGATTTTCCACAAAATTAAAATGACTGTTGATGGTTTTTTCCTGTCTGTGCCTCCATTTTTAATTTTTTAAAATTAAGTGTGATTACCATTCAGCCCAAAGAGTTTTGCATGCTATTGCAGATTGCAGCAAATTAGAAACAAAATCATTTTAGTTAATATTACATAGTGTATGTAGATTAAATTATATTACCCTTGAGGGAAATGTAAACAATATTGGAAAGGAAGAAACATCACCTCAACTGACTTCCTCCCCTAAATCAGTTGGTAAAATGATGGGTTAAGACAACCTGTCCAGTTCTAAGCATTAGCAACATGCAGCAACAGTAACAACAAGCCTCAAAGCATTCTGGGTAGAAGGGCTAAGTGTGTGGAGAGAGGAAGCCTCAAGGCATCAGGCTCTGTTCCCCAGAAGGGTAGAGACAGGGGCTGTGCCTGTCAGTTGATCCTAATGGCACTGGGAAAGGTAGGTCCTGTTGCCCCACCTTACAGCTGAGAAAGCACATCCCAAGAGGTGAGAGATATGCCCCATGGGTTGCTCTTGGACCCAAATGCTAGAACTGAAGCTGCTCATGTTGTTTTAGGTTTTGTTTTTACTCACCTAAACAATACAATGTAAACCTATCTGTAAGGCCTTTACCTGTTGAGTATTATAAGTAATCTAGAACCAATTTAAAGTTTATAGGAGACCTGTACAAGCTCTGTATAAATGCTGCATCTCTCTAAATAAGACTTGGGTATCGCCGGGCAGTGGTGGCATACGCCTTTAGTCCCAGCACTTGGGGGGCAGAGGCAGGTGGATTTCTGAGTTTGAGGCTAGCCTGATTTACAGAGTGAGTTCCAGGACAGCCAGGGCTACACTGAGATACTCTGTCTCAAAAAACCAAACCAAAAAAAAAAAGAGACTTGGGTATCACCATCTTGTTCTTGCCTCGTTTCTGTTGCTATGGTGCCCTGACAAAAGAAGCAGCTTGGGAAGGACGGGTTTATTTCAGCTCACAGTTCCAAGTTACACAGGAACAAGAAGGCAGGAACTTGAAGCCACTAGTCACATTATATCCAAAGTCCAGAGCAGAGAAAAATAACACCTGTGGGCTACTACTGAGCTCACTGTCTCTGGTGTAATTTAGGACACGGCCCCAGGGTTGTGACCCATACCAATTGGTCTTTCTGTACCAATTTAAAAAAATTACGATACCCACACCCACATACACCTACAGGCCAACTTGATCTATGCCAGAGATTTTCAACCTGTAAGCTGAGACCCTTTGGGGGGATCAAATGACCCTTTCACAGGGGTCACAGATTAGATATCCTGCATATCAGATATGTACAATAGGATTCTTAACAGTAGCAAAATTGCAGTTATGAAGTGGGAACAAAAATAATTTTATGGTTGGGGATCACCACCGCCTGAGGAACTGCATGAAAGGGTCACAGCATTAGGAAGTCTTTCATTGAGACTCTCTTTCCAAGTGAGACTAAATTGACGGTTCAAACTAACCATCAAGTCTTGGCTGCATCGTACCAAGTGGATGGCATGTACGAATCCTCATCAAGATAATTTTTGCGCCGGGCAGTGGTGGCGCACGCCTTTAATCCCAGCACTTGGGAGGCAGAGGCAGGTGGATTTCTGAGTTCAAAGCCAGCCTGGTCTACAGAGTGAGTTCCAGGAAAGCCAGGGCTACACAGAGAAACCCTGTCTCAGGGGTTGGGGGTGAGGTGGGGAGATAATCGTTGAATCTCCAAACTATGTATTAATACCTAAAAGAAATAGTGAGGACTTTGGTTTTATTTTTTTTTTCCTAAAATCCATTTATTTAGGTACGATAAGATCTCTCTTACACTTGGTCATTTAAAAAAGAAATGGGAGGGAACATTTTTAATTATATCCACATTTTCTCTCTTTCAGGCCAAGCAAGCAATCCTTGAAATGGACGCCATCCGTAAGTTTGCTGTTGTCGTAGTGTTGTGATGTGTTGTTTCCTTAGCGTTCTTTGAGATACTGCTGTTCATTCGTGAGCACTCCATTCTCTATCTCGAAGCTCGTACATTATCATTTATAAGACACTAGAAGCAGTTCACGCCACCTTAGCAGCTGGAGCAGACATGATCATCCATCCCTTCCTAAGACACTCATTCTGCTTTGATTCTCTGGTTTACCTGTGGGGTACTGGATGGTTAGCCACACATCAAGATTTCTGCAGATCCTAACTCTGTCAGAGCTGCCTCCATGAAGGACTCGGCACTACAACATTCAAGCCATTTATCCCTTTACCCACCGGTTAAAAAAAATAAAAGTCCCTTTTGATTATTTACAAGAACTGCTAACACTTGAGAATTACTGGTGTTTCTGATGTAGCACAAAATTATGAAAATGGCAGCCACCCTCCATGGTCACCATCCCCTCACTTGCTCCTGTGGTTCTCTTGACAGACCATCCAGGCTTCTGTTACAGTCCTGAGGGAGAGATGAAGACACCATGTGGTTCTGCACCACAACGGCTGAGGCGGAAGTCAGGTAAGCAGGGTGTCGGCAGTGAGAAACAGGAAGTGAGTACTTTCTAACTGATAGGCGGTTTCTGGCTGCTTGTTGTTTGGGTACATCTAAGGCTACCTTTTAAAGGTAACAAAACCAAACCAAAAGAAACTCTCTAGCTTTTCTTTGAAACACCTCTCTACTTAACTCTCTCTCAGAGAATATAAAATATGTCAACTGGCCAGGTGTGATGGCTCGTGCCTTTTGTCCCAGGCAGAGGCAGGCAGATCTCAATGACTTGGGTGCCAGTCTGATTCTATGTAGTAAGTTCTGGGCCAGACAGAGCTCCACAGTGAGACTCTGTCTCAGATAGATAGGTAGGTAGATAGATAGATAGATAGATAGATAGATAGATAGACAGATGCTTTATACAGCACCTTGCCATTGGCAAATACCCCCTTAAGCCCTGTTTGCTATTGGCGGTGGAAAGTATACCTTGTGACTGACTCACACAGCGTATTCAAGCCTACCATTTTGATATGTGTTTGCTAAATCAAATGTCATGTAATTTTCTCTTAACTCTCAGATCTTGATTTTATATGGTATTTACTAAGCCTGCTTTCCTTGTACTATAGGCAAGGAATGCTAGGGTAGATAGCGCCTAAGATTTCTGTTTTTAAGACCCTCTCTGTGAAGAAGACAAAAAATAAAAATTTTTTTAAGGAATAAATAAACACCAGTCTCTTTGATAAAGCTTTGGCATGTGTGGATGGAAAGGAGAAGGGATAGACACAGAAGAGAGATTCCAGGAAGAAGAAAGACTTCACAGAGGCAAAGGCTGATTCCCTTGATGGAATGTGAGGTTGAGGCAGGTAGAGCCTAGATCATCCATGCCCAGCCCTAGGACTTGAGCCAGCAGGCCTCAGGACAGCCAGGTCACACAAGCAGCTCCTGGCGTGAAGGAAGGAAGCTGAGGCTAGAGGACCACAGATAGGAGCCTGACCATGAAGGCTCGGCAGCCATGCACAAGTCTGAATACAGCAAGGCAAAGGAGACCCCAAGCATAGCAGCCATGCTAGACTGGAGAAGTGACAAAGGCCTGGAAGCAGAATGGTGACTTGCATCATGTTTAGGGATGCAGAGTGGTAACTAGTGTTAGCTCACTAAATGCTTTTTGGATTGAGGGAGAGAGAGGGGAAGGGGGGGGAGGGCATGGCCAGAGAAACTGGAAATGGTGTCTGTCTGTGGTCACTAGCTTGATAAACTGGCAGCAAATACAGGTGAAAGTTCAAGAGAAAGAAGTGAGCTCTGACTGAGAAGAATGAGTTGGCAGTATCCAAAGCATGAGTAAGCTGTGCAGCCTAAAACATACAAGCGCCAGTTGCCAGCTGAGAGGCTGCAATGGGAGCTGAGGGAGTCCTTGCAGTGTTTGGTGGATTGGTCCAGTAGTACCTGCTCTTCCCTTCTGTGACTCCTGACCCTTAGGAGTTTATCCAACTACTTCAGCAGGGTTTGTACCTAAGTATCCCTGACCACTGAGAATTTGGATAAATTAAACAGCATTTCTACAGCTCAGGGATAGGAATGTTGCTTCATTGATAGCATGCTTGCCTAATATGCACAAAGCCCTGGGTTCCTTCCTCAGCTCTCCATGTATGGAGCTCATGCCTGTAATCTTCAGGTCTGTAATCTCTACACTCAGGAAATAGAGGCAGGAGCACTGAGAGTTCAAGGTCATCCTCAGCTACTTAGCAAGTTCAAGACCAGCCTGAGATGCATCAGAGCCTGTCTAAAACAAAAAGGAGCATTGCTAGAGCTCTTTAAAAAACGTCAATAAGCTACTAATTTATGTATGAGGGGAAATATTGATTTGCAAATGGCGGCGGCTTTGCTCTCTCCCCAGAACCTTCGTCGAGATCACACAAAGTGTTGAAAACCAGTGGTAAGTCCAAATATAGAGTTACATCTTTCACTCTTAATGATTCTTGGTCAAATGATGACAGAAGAAAATTGCTTGTGAGGTGCGTTGTAGATTGGTGGATCTGTTAACCTGACTACAGGAAGATTAAATATTTCTATAAGCAAAAGTGTCTTGTTGCAAACAGTCAATTGATACAACCTGATCTGACAGATGTAAAGTTACCACCTATCAGGAAAAAAAAAATACTATCAACAAAAACAAGAGGAAAAAGACCCTTAAATGTATGTATGTAATATATATACTATATATGTCTATACATACATATGCCCCAGCTTCACAGAAGAAACAAAGTGCCAAAAATTTAAAGTTTACAAAGTCATCTGCATCAGTAATTAGAAAAACTACTCATTTAAATGAGAGAAATGGAGGCAAGGAAGCTATGAATTTGACCAAAAGGTACTGCAAAACTCTTGGAGGGAGGGTAAATTTTTACAGCTTTTCCTAAGCAAAATTTAGTAATTCCCGTGTAAGTTCAAAGTGGGCATTTGCCCTTGACTCAGCAGTCTGACCTCTAGGCCCATATGGATGTGTCAGCAAGTCTGACTAGAACCCTGCCTGGACTGTTCACAAGTCGGGAGGGGGACTTCACAAAGGGCTAGGCCTTGGTGTGGTGGAGGTCAAGTCTAATTCCATGTGCTCAGAGCACCTGGTACCACTCCTGTGTTCCTCCTAGTATACAACATTAACTGCAAAACAATCACAGCTCCTGGATAGACCACCATGCACTATGTGATGGTCATCTTCAGCTTCATAGCAAATTCAAGGCCAGCCTGAGATACACCAGGCCCTGCCTAAAAACAAAAAGAAAGAATATTTCTTCTTCTTTTTTGTATAATTAAAAATATCTAGCTCTATTTCATTTTATGTGCATCAGTGTTTGCCTACATGTATGTCTGTGTGAGGGTGTTGGAACCCCTTGAATGGAGTTCATGGAGTTATGAACTGCCATGTGGGTGGTGGGAATTGAACCTGGATCCTCTGGGAGAGTAACCAATGCTCTAAACTGCTGAGCCATCTCTCCCGGCCCCTCTAGAGCTCTTAAGATGTCAATAAGCTACTAGTTCTTTAAAAGAAATAAACTTGATTTGGGTTTTTGCAACATTTTAGTAGCACAGCATAAAATGGATATCTATATAGGAAATGGTCTGTTCATACATATTATGGAACGATCTGCTATTGAAAAAAAGAAAATTGGTCTCTAGCCACTAACAAATACCTATAGATTTAGCAGAAAATATACTGAGGTGTATTGCATCTTTATTTAAAAACAGAGCAACTGGGCCTTGCAATAAGGTAGGAGACAGTGTTTGTGGGATCCAGAAAGACGGACACCATACTGAACTGTGCTGCTATAGAAATGGTTCTCAACCTGTGGGCCGAGACCCCTTTGGCATCCCTCTATCTCCAACAGAAACATTTACATTACTACTCAGAACACTTGCAAAATTACAGTTATGAAGTAGCAATGAAAATACTTGCATGGTTGGGGTCAGCGCAGAGCGATGTAGTAAAGGTCTGAGGCGTTCGGAAGGTTGAGAACCTCTGCCCTAGGGAGAGGTCTGTGGGGAGGGAAATCCTTTATAAGCTTGCATAACTGAACAGCTTTTAAAGATGAAATGTGTATCATCAGGGGCTCCATAAGATACTGGCATAAATCCTTCTCAATGACAGGGCCAAGAAGACCTTATGGATAAAGACCTCCCCTTCATTTAAAAACCCCCAAATGTCTAAAAATCAGCAAAAGCCTCCTTTGAGCTTTGGCTCATGTCTTAGTCAGGGTTTTTATTCCTGCACAAACATCATGACCAAGAAGCAAGTTGGGGAGGAAAGGGTTTATTCAGCTTACACTTCCATGCTGCTGTTCATCACCAAAGGAAGTCAGGACTGGAACTCAAGTAGGTCAGGAAGCAGGAGCTGATGCAGAGGCCATGGAGGGATGTTCCTTACTGGCTTGCTTCTCCTGGCTTGCTCAGCCTGTTCTCTTATAGAACCCAAGACTACCAGCCCACAGATGATACCATTCACAAGGGGCCCTCTGCCCTTGATCACTAATTGAGAAAATGCCTTACACCTGGATCTCATAGAGGCATTTTTCTCAACTGAAGCTCCTTTCTCTGGTAACTCTAGCTTGTGTCAAGTTGACACACAAAACTAGCCAGTACAGCTCATAACATAAAGTGGTCCTACTGTGGAAAGGGATGTAGAACAGATATGTGAGGGACATTTTTTAAAACTAGACCCAAAAGGCTCGAAGCTCTTAAGTCTCAATTATTAGCAATAGGTATACAAACCATATTTTTAAAAATGAGTGCTTACCTGTATATGAGATAAATTTTAAATTCATAAACTTAAAATGTTTTTATTTATTTTCAGAAACTGCACAAGATATCCAGAAGGTAAGCACGGCTTCTTCTGAAGGGCTTGCTGTGGGCGCCTTCCACCTCAGCTCTATTAGTCTCATCCCTAGCCTGAAGTGTCAACACTTACTTTGACATTCTTATTCAATTTGACATTCTTATTCAATTTGCACTTTAGCTATTTCTACTTGATTTAAGAGAAAACTAATTCTTTTCAATTTATTCCCTGTGCATCTCTTTCAGTTCAGGCAATTCTATGCATCCAGCCCCGTAGCTCACTTTTCTCCTTAGAAGCTGTGCTCACCCTTAGGAAGCAACCCTTGGTTAAAGCTAGTGTGCTCAGTCCCGCACTGCCCCGCACCTCTGTTCGTATTAAAGCCAGCCCCTGACCGCCTAGGTATAGCTCCCTTCCCAAAGCACTGGCTCAGGTGACCTTTTGAAAAACATGATCCTAAGGTACTACTTTAGTAGCCCCCAAAGTCCCTGCTACTTGGGAAACAGAGGCAAGAAGTGTGCATGCATCCAGAAGTTTAAGATCAGCCTGGGAAACATGCTGAAACCCATCTTTTAATAAAACGGCCACTGATAATAGCAGGTTTGATGAGTGGAATGCAATGAAACTTTGCTAAGCCAAGTTGTGTCAAACTGGGGCTTGTGTTCTTCTGACAACAGATTAGGAGATAGGAAACACTTGCTAGTAGAGCTGTGCTTGCAACCTAGCAAGCCTGAGGTGCTGAGTTAAATCTCACCAGTAGAGCTGAAGAGATGGCTCAGCAGTTAAGAGTACTGGCTGCTCTTCCAGAGGTCCTGAGTTCAAGTCCCAGCAACCACATGGTGGCTCATAACCATCTATAATGAGATCTGGCGCCCTCTTCTGGCAGGCAGGCATGCATACAGGTAGAACTTTGTATGCATAATAAGTAAATCTTTTTAAAAAAAAAATCTTACTACTAAAGAAAAAGAAAATAGTTTTGTCTTTTTAACAGACAAATGTGTTTAACACAATTGAAAGTTGTGTGCCCCAGCACTCAGGAAGCAGAGGCAGGCCGATTTCTGAGTTCAAGGCCAGCCTGGTCTACAGAGTGGGTTCCAAGACAGCCAGGGCTACACAGAGAAACCCTGTCTCGAAACAAAAAAAAAAAAAAAAAAAAAAAAAAAAAAGAAAGAAAGTTATGTGCCAAGATTTGTTACCTGGAAAGAGGAACTGTTAGTATCCTGACTTGAGTGATTTTTCCCATATGGCCACGGATGAGCTGTCTTAATGAACAAACAATTCCTAGAGCGTTTACTGTCATTTCTCATGTAAAGGCTAAGAATCTGTGCTACTTATCCATAAGGATGTGGTCCTGGCAGTCTCTCCCCCAAATCCCGTTTACATTATGGTTTAGCCCAAGGACAGAGTGAGCTTGTTTATAAAGGCTGTATCTTCATTTAAAAATCCTAGCACTTGGGAGACAGAGGCAGGAGGATATCAGTGAGTTCAAGTCCAGCCTGCCCTGCAATGTGAGTTCCAGGCCATCCAGGACTGTACCCTGAGACTCTGTCTCAAACACAAAAGCAAAAACAAAAACAAACAAACCAAAAAAAACCAAAAACAACAACAACAACAAAAAACCTATTTCAAGATATCTAAAAGTCAGCTCCTACTTGTGAGGTGATTTCAGTGGCTCTAAGATGGACTCATGGTTTTGGTTTTCTTTTTCAGATACTATTGGTTTACATTTGGAAACATTTGAAACTTTGTAACTTTATTGATTCATCATTGTAAAACGGTATTTTCTGATCTCAGCTTAACTTGGGTCACTGAAGACTGTACTCTGACCTTTAACGTAGCTGTGGTAATCCTGGAGCCAAGTCTCTCTCAGTACATTAGTAAATGCTGAAAGTAAAGCTTTTCAGTCTTAGGAACCGTTCCGACAATGCTCAACAAAATTCACCCAGGAAAGTCCACATAGGAACACACTCTGTGAAGACAAAAGCAACATCTGTTCCTATCTGCAGCTCCCATTATTTTTTATTTTATTTTTTTATTTTTGTTTATTTATTTATTGGGGGTTTTGTTTGTTTGTTTGTTTGTTTGTTTGTTTTTCGAGACAGGGTTTCTCTGTGTAGCCCTGGCTGCAGCTCCCATTATAAGGCCCCAAGTCGGACTATTCTCCTCATACACTGTTATCCTCAGGAGATGGAGGTCTTAGGTTACATTTAGGATTTAAGATACATTCTGCATTTAGGATACATTTGGACACATTAGGATATGGGATTTTTCTAGTTGGCCAGGCTCCATCAAGAAAGACTACAACTAACAAAATATTCCCTTGTTTTCTTTCATTAGAAACCATGGTTGTCTGGATTTTTACTTCCAAACAGATACTTAAGTATTAACTAAACATATATTTTTTTAAACAAACATTAAAATACCATTATCTCAAAGAGCCAGGTCAACCCCTGTAATAAAGCCTCCTTGCCTGGAATCTATAAATCAAGGTCAGGTTCACAGGGAGCCTTCAAGTCTATGGGAACCATTGGAATATGTCATCAAGTTACTAGGAGAGACTCTTGATAGGACCAGAAATTATGAAAGCTCTCAGGAGAAAGGCATTGAAATGAAGACTCCTTAAAGTCTTGCATACAACCAAGTGTTAAGGCATAGACCCCAGTGCAGACCCGTTTATGCAATGACTATCTAGCACACTTGCTAGATATTTGCTGCTATCCTGTTTGGGAGCAAAGGTTTTAAAGTCAGGTAGATTTAAGCTCTAGACTTACTATTAGCCACGAAGGGAAAGTTACTAGTTTGCAGCCTGGGTTTCCTCAATCTACTACTAATAGTAGATTACTAACAGTAATAGTCTGCAGGTTGCCTATAGCCCAGTTTTTAAGTAAATATCTCTGCCCTTTCTGTCCCTTTTTCAAAAATCTGAAATGCTCTTCAAGTCAGTGAAAACTAACAATGTCTGTTGATCATTTTCTTTAAGAATGTAGCTGTCTGACTGCACAGGTGACATTCCCCAGTCACCTTATGTCTTCCTTATAGTGGAATCATTCAATTCGTATGTGTCTTTCTCCTTCAGATTTCTAGAGAGGAAAGCTCTTCGCAGCTGACTTCTGCCATACCTGCCCAGAGGAACCGACAGCCCGGCAACGCTGCAGTTATTAATATGCTTCGCGGAGGAGATGGTGTTAGAAGCCTGTGGATGGATCACCACATCCGGCAGCCTTTGTTTCCAAGTCGCCGGTCTCCACAAGAGAATGAGGACGATTTCGATGATTACCAGATGTTCGTTCCGTCCTTTTCTTCCTCGGATCTCAACTCCAGCAGGTTGTGTGAAGAGACTGCTTCAAGTCGCCCTTGCAGCTGGCATCTGGGACTGATCGAGCCCACAGAGATCTCCTGCTCTGGTCACAGGATTGTCCGACGGGCCAGTAGTGCGGGTGAAAGCAACGCATGCCCTCCTGAAGTAAGAATTAGGGACAGTGATGGCTCTGAGTACTGTCCCAGGAGAGAACTGCAGAACAGCCCTCAACCAGGAGGAGAGGGAGGGATGACTCCCTTTGGATCATCTGTGGAGTTGACTATTGATGACATAGACCATGTCTATGATAACATAAGTTTTGAAGACTTAAAGTTAATGGTTGCTAAGAGAGACGAAACTGAATCCTCTTTCTCCAGATCATCCAGAGACTCTGTTCGCCCCAAGAGCACCCCAGAGTTAGCCTTCTCAAAGAGACAGGCTAGCTATAGTACAAGCTCTCTCCACTCAAAGAAAGAGGCAGGACCCAGTGGTCAAGAGGCATCCAACCAAAACATACATGAACATCAGGAAGTGGAAGAAAATATCTATGACACCATAGGGCTTCCAGACCCACCATCACTGAACTTTAAGTGCAGTAGCCTCAAACAGCCCAAAAGGAGCACCTTCCTGGGTCTAGAAACTGATTTTACATGCTGTGACAGCCTGAGGCCGTTTGTCTCCCAGGATAGCCTCCAGTTCAGTGAGGAAGATGTATCTTACCACCAGGGACCCTCCGATACTGATTATTTGAGTTTGTTATATGACTCTCCCCGCTGTAACCTGCCTATTGCAGATAAGGCTCTGTCGGACAAATTGTCTGAAGAAGTAGATGAAATATGGAATGATCTGGAAAATTACATCAAGAAAAATGAAGACAAATCGAGAGACCGTCTCCTTGCAGCCTTTCCAGTGAGCAAAGACGATGCACCAGAGAGGCTGTATGTCGAGAGCACCCGTGAGCTGAGCAGAGATGCAGGACGTGCCACATCTATGCTGGCCCTTCCTGGAAGCCAGGCTTTCCTCACACCTGGGAAAACTAGAGTTATCAGGGCTAACAGGGCCAACTGCTCCCTGGATGATGACCTTATTTCGACAGAAGGCTCCTTCCTGAGTCTGAACCAACTCTCTCTGGCCAGTGATATGCCTCCTGAGGACAGTCCCTATGACCTGGCCAACTGCAGCCTGCCCCAAACAGACCCAGAAAACCCTGACCCTGGGATGGAGGTCACAGACAAGACCAAGAGCAGGGTCTTTATGATGGCCAGGCAGTATAGTCAAAAGATTAAGAAGGTAAATCAGCTTTTGAAAGTGAAAAGCCCAGAGTTGGAGCAGCCACCGTCCAGTCAGCATAGATCCATTCACAAAGACCTGGTGGCCATCTTGGAAGAGAAGAGGCAAGGAGGGCCTGCTATTGGTATGTTTCATACTCTGTTCTTCTTTCTCAAGAGTCATGTGTGAGAACAGGCTTCCCAATTCTACTGTCCTTAGAGAGAACACCCCCAAGAGGATGCTGTCCTTCAAGTGTCAGACCACAGGCCACAAAGCCACTGCTGGCCCTTCCCACTTTACCTCAGTTAGAGCATGTCCACTAGGACATGATTGGGCCTCAGGATTTGGTGCACATGTAACATTGCTACAGAGTTGGTACTTTTAGGAGAACATTTCTCAAAGGGAGCCTGAAATATAAAAGAAGCTATCCATTTTAACCTACGAAAGAAACATAAGCATTTTCCCTATGAATCGACAATGCATTGGGGAGCAGATGCTCCTCAAAACTGCTAAGGTTCAGAATCGGCTAGAATGGAGCTGCTGCTTCTTACAGAGCCCCAATGGAAGTGCTGACTCCTAGCACGAAGGTGAGGGGATGACTCAGTTGGAAAAGTGCTTACCAGACACAAGAACCTGAGTTGAGCTCCCCAGGTCCCATGTAAAAAGCCAGCTACAGTGTGACATGCCTGTCATTCAAGGCTAGTGAGGCAGGGACCAGGAGGGTGGGTCACGGCAGCTAGCTGGCCAGTCAGTCTAGGTTCAGTGAGACCCTATCTCAAAAGATAAGAAAGTGAGCAATTGAGGATGATATGTAACATCACATGCACAGGAAAACACAGTCACAAACACATGTGCACAACACAGAAGTGCTCAGTCCTACTAGCAAAGACACACACACACATGCACACGCACGTACACACACAGAGAGAACCTTTTTAAAAAGAATTACTTTTATCTTCTGGGTACTATGTACATGCAGTGCCAGAGAAAGCCAGAAGAGGGCGCTGGATCCCCGGAACTGAAATTAAAGTTGTGAGCTGCCACATGGATGCTGGAAATCAAACCCAGGTCCAGAGCCCTGACCTATATCTCCAGCCCCCATTTGTATTCATTTTTCCAAACTACCTCATCTGCAATTCACTGGCACCCACATAGTTCAGCTACTACTGGGTTACTGTGTTCAACAGCATCTCATCTGGTTCTATCACTTAACACTTATGAGAAGTTTAATTCTTCAGTCAAACTTCCTTCATGGGCATAACTGGGGTTTTAGATGTGGCGTGAGTGAGATCAGGGTGCAGGGGCAAGCAGGTCATAGTGTGACATGTTGAAGGACTGATCTCATGGAAAGCTCTGAGCCTGGAATAAAGCCTGCGGCTTAATGAGAGAAAACACAAGAGGGACATTCTCCTTGGGGGCTCTGTTCATCCCCCAGACACGGATATCTGGGACTGGGGCCAGGAATCTGCCTCTTTTTTCTCTTTTGAGAAGGGGTCTCACATAGCCCAGGCTGGCCTCAAGCTCCCTGTGTCACTAAACCTCTTGAACTTCTGATCTTCTTGTCCCCACCTCCTAAATGCTGGGACTACAGGGGGGGGGGTGTCACGACACCTCATTTTATGTGGCGCTGGAATTGGACTGGGAGCTAGCCATGCACCTTTCCGGTTCAGCCACATCCATAGCGCCTGGGATCTGTACTTTAAAGTCCGTCATGTTCTAAGGAGCCTTGCCCTTGTTCTACCCAGTTCTAAGCCAGCCTGGGCTACATAGTGAGATCCTGTTTTTTAAAAAGGGAGGTGGGAGCAGAAATCCTATTTTTCTGACAAGGAAAAAAAAAAAAACTCTACCTCAGTATGAAAAGAAAACAGTCTGTTTTCCAATTAAAAACAGAAACCAAGTCAGATTTGATGTTGCTTACATATAATCCTAGCACCCACGAGTCCAGGACAGGAAGATCTTAATTTGAGTCCACTGTGGGCTACATAGAAAAACCTTGTCTCAAAAAAAAAAACAAAACGAACAAAAAAAAACCAACCAAACAAAACCACAAAAGTCAGCCTCATGACAAGGTACTTTCGTGCACATATATGCCACTTAGACACGTGGATGTCACTAACCTCCTTTCTCTAAATTCAACTTCTTTATCTCAGTGGAAGCCATCAGTAAGAAGGACATATCTAAATTCTCAGTGAACTCAGTAGATCGATGAGGAAAGAAATTAAAGAATGAATTATCGAGAGGTTTTCCTTTCAATGGTTTTCTAGCAGACCAGGAAGCCAAGGAGTGGACTTGGTTTCTGAAGGGTTTTCCAGGCTCTTTTGAGTTCTTCTTTATAATTAAAATTAAAATTTGCTTTCTGAGTGACTATGAGAGAGATTAGAATGCATTTCTTTGTCTCCTGATAATGCTAAGTCATTTACATCCTCTTTTCAATGCTTCTCTTGCCAAACATGCTTTTTTATAGTTACAGGAAGTGACTTCATGGGACTCTGGGGCAGGAATAGGTGGCCTTGGGAGCAGATATATAGTAGTAATTTCAGCCAATGGTGGAGACCAGGCCATTGTTTCCCAGATTCAGAGAAAATACACTACTAAGACTTCTGATGATGTTGATGATGCACTGATTGTGCCAGCAGACAATTTAGCAGTAATATCTAGGGCTGGGCCACCTGGAATACAAGCCATGCCAGGCAGTGGTGGCGCATGCCTTTAATCCCAGCACTTGGGAGGCAGAGGTAGGTGGATTTCTGAGTTTGAGGCCAGCCTGATCTATAGAGTAAGTTCCAGGACAGCCAGGGCTACACAGAGAAACCCTGTCTCAAAAAACAAAAAACAAAACCAAACAAGATGCAAAACTCTAAGCTTGCTTGAAGCAAGCCCTTCAGAACAAAAGAATCAAGACTGACAACTTCTGTAAATAGATTTCTTTTTGCCCACCTTTTAAGTATTGTGATTGCTGGTTGGGGTTCCTTTTGCCTTTTTTACTTCTAGCTTATCCTGCTGTCTTCTTGGGGTCCCATGTCTCTTCTCAGCTTTGTATCCAGGTCTTTTCTTGGCATAGTGGGCTACTAGGCTTCTACTGACTTCCTCCTCCAATGACGAGGAGCATTCCCTCCCAAGGCATCTTCTAAGAATGCCGATTCCCCCTCCTTATGGCAGGAATGTACCCCTGGGGCTGCCATCGCTCAGTTCTGGCTCCATCTGGGTGATCGAGGCCACTTCCTGTGCCCACTAGGCTTTCAATCAGTTGACAGTGTGACTCCTTTTCTCTCTCTTGTTTATCTGGGCACAGGACATCCTAACCGAATGGACCAGTTCTCCAGACTTCTGCGCATGGGCCTTACCACTTTGCCAGGAGCTTGCTCTCGGTGTTGTACGGAAGGAAGAGCACCCTATTCACCTGCTGAAACCCTCGAGCATCTTTATTGAACCCTGTCCCCGGGGTCTACAGGCCCCGGGTCACATGCCCACCTATAAACCACCCAACCAGGTCTAGTCGCTCCCACCTTTTAGAGCTGTAGTAGCTTGTGGTCATCTTGTTCAGCTGATAGTATTTGAGACCAAGGAGGCTGCTTGGGTTTCTGTATTTTGGGTGATATTTCTATATAGGCTTGAGAAGTTTGTCTATAATGTAGGGAAGGCACATTTCTGTGCTTCTGTCTACATCCGAGCAACATCAGAAATAACAGTGTCGTTCAATCCTCCATCTTGGGGATCAATATGTTTGATATTTTCCACCACAATTATTTCAATTCTTGTCTTTGATGATAAGAACAGCAACTTTAAAATCTCCAGAAAAAATAATAAACCAGATATAGCCTGCTATTAACATGTGATCGCAATGTACATTCCTATAAACAGAACCGGGAATAAATCACAGCCAAACTTTGACCCAGCAGGACTTTCTCGGCTCAAGAGACCAGTGGTGGCCACCCCCTTTCTATGCATCTGGCTAACAGGGTCTATTTAATTACAGCTTGAGTTCTGAAAACTTGTCTTATTCATATTGGCATCATGCAAGTTGTAAACTCTCTCCAGTGGGAAATTGAGAAAAAATAACTGAAATAAGTTTTTTCATCTAGTGAAATACATTATATCCAGCACTTATAAATGGCCCCCTCTTTGCTATCTAAAGATTAAAGCTCCCAATATGAGTTATCTATAGAAGCATTTTAATCTAAGGCCATCATCTGTTTCCCCTTTCCTCCTGTAGCCTGATTTCCTATCTTGACTCTATTGGGTGGTCTCAGGAAAAGGCCCATGAATCTACAATCCTATGCTCAAAAGGAAAGGGCAAAAAAAATAATTTCACTGTAATGAAATAATTGAGGCCAATTTCCTTCTAGAAGTCATGTTTGGTTCTCAGAGCGAAGTGTACAGCATCATTCTCTGCAACCAAAACCTCACAGACTATCTGCAATAATAAACTAGCCTGTGAAAGTGATTAGCCATATGGCTTTTATCTGTGCGTGTATTTGAGTATATCCATCTAAAACGTTTACAACTTATTTTATACACGTGTATAAAATATGTGCCCGCATATACGTATATATACCATGTGCATGCAGGGGCCCTCGGAGGCTAGGCAAGGATGTGGATCCCTGGAAACTGGAGTTTAAAGGCACTGTCCAATATGGGCGCTGAGGATTGAGCCCGGGCATTTTGGAAGAGCAGTAAGCACTCTTAACTACTAAGCCATCTCTCTAGCCCCACGTAGGACTTAGGAAAGAAGTTCGGGGAAGGGTTTTGAGTAGAATAGGGACTGTGGGAGATTTTGAGAGATGGGTGAGACTTGCTCAAGCAAAGAAGGGGATGGTATAAGACAGAAAGGACTTGAGACATACCATGGGTATTTTAGACATTAGGTAAGCAAGAAGCCATGTCCTCCTCTAGGACTTCATGGGCAAATTTATGCCAGAGCACTTTTATTTGAATTATGAATTAGCTCTGTTCTCCTTCAAATTCTTGTCTCTTTGTCATCTTGTGGCATTTCAGTGCTCTCTGACTAGTTATGGATCAGCTCAGGGCTACATACATGTAGCATATTAGGGATGGCCTGGGCTGAACCACATGACTTTGTCTAAAGCCCCAGTTCCCCGTGGTTGGGTCTCATAGTTAATGCACCATGCCAGGCTTTGGGGGAATGGCTGACATATAATGCTGCAATGCAAGTGGTTATGTAGTGCCTCTTGAGGTGCTGCTGCATTTAAATTCACGTTATGAGTATTTACTCTGTTACTTAAGGAGGGGTGTGCCAAGGTTTTCCTTCTAGAATTCTCTGAAGAGTAATCTCTGACCTTTAATGCACTCTGAAGTTTGAAGTTTGAAGCATCTAACTGTAAAGTCTAATGAGAAGTTACATAGATAGTTTGCCTTGATTGCAGGGAGCAGGGGTCAGGGGGTGAAAGGCTGGAGGGATTACGTCTAAGAGCACATGATACTAGTGAGGTGCTTCCATCTTCAAGGAAGGTAGACTGGAAGAAATAGCAGAAGTTCCACTAAATGCATATCTCATTGTAATTTAAAGGACAGTTTACTAACAACAGATTACCAACCATCTAAATAGATCTGATATATATATATATATATATATATATATATATATATATATATATATAATATAATGTCATTTGCCCATTGTCATAGATGGGATTGACTTCCTTCACTGATGTCATACAAATGAGGTCTGAGCAATACATGGAGTATATGGAATTCCTTGATGTTAGAAAAGTCATGTGTGCCAGGATCATAGCTGGGAACAGTTGCTGAACCAATGTACTGCTGGCCCAAGAGAATGACCTCTCTTGCATAGCAAGATCTAGGTCATATCTTTAGAGATGTCTGCGCTCTGAAGTGAGACAACATGGAGAATACGCTGATGGTTCATTTTAGGTGGCAAGTGTTTTTGTGAAAGTGACTGTCAAATCCGTCCTCAAGTCAGTGCCAGAGAGCATTTCAGCTATGGAATCTATGAGCATCGGTTCTTGATGGCTTCGAGATACTCTTGGCTTTGGAAGAACGGGCAAGGATGAATGAATTAGTCTTTATTTGAGCTAAAGGAAAGAATTCTCCTAGATGCTGGCTGCCAGGAAGTGGCTAGAGGGTTATCTGGAAACAGGGGGTGTTCAAACAGCTGCCAGGAGCCAGCTTCTCTAAGAAAAACCTGTCTGAGGGCAAACAAGAGTAACATGAAGCCAGGGGAGGCTACAGAGAGGCTACAGCACTGTGGTCCTGCTTCTTTTAGAACATGAGGTATTTTTAGGCATCGGAACATAAGCTCTGGCATTCTCATTTGACAATGCTTGTTTTGGGGACTAAATCCATTTTGTGGATTAAAGGAATTTTCATGACACATACTGTACACTTGCAGGTCTGCTGTTCAGATAAAATAATGTAAAAATAACCTGTGAGTTATTTTTATTAGCTTTTTTTACCCCTTAATCTTAAGTCTACTGTCTGTTTTTTAATAAGTCGTTTTAGGTGTTATATATTCTTAGGTTTAATCTTCCTAGGCAAGGATAATCCTCTGTGTGCTTATTGTTTTGTTATCTGCCTTCCAGGTGCCAGGATCGCTGAATATTCCCAACTGTATGACCAGATTGTGTTCAGAGAGACACCCCTTAAAGCTCAGAAGGATGGCTGGGCCACCACCCAAGAACCCACCGTCCACAGGCCTGCGTCACCTCCCCAGGCCCAGGGCGTAGGTGAGGACTGGCTTTGGCATTCGCCCTACAGTAACGGAGAGTTGGCGGATTTCTCTCCCCAGACAGAGCAAGACTCAAAGTCAAAATACCCCATCACATTAGAGAGCATCACAAAAATTACGCCCAGACAGTTGTCAGCCGCTTGTTCGGTACCTTCTCTCCAAGCGTCAGACTCTCTGCTGGCCTCTGTGCAGCAGAGATGCAGCGTGGTGGTCAGCCAGCCCCACAAAGAGAACTCGGGTCAGGGTCATCTTTACAATTCGCTGGGTCGCAAAGCGATCGGCACTAAACCCCAGCCTTATAGCAGACCTCAGTCATCTTCCTCAATCTTGATAAACAAGTCTCTGGATTCCATCAACTACCCCAGTGAGACAGAAAAGAAGCAACTACTCTCTTCACAAAAAAGTTACAGAGGCGCGAGCCAGCAGGACTTGCAGTCAGGGCTGGAGGACTCGCGTCAGCAGGACACTGGCAAACGGTCCGATCTCACACTCCAAGACTCGCAGAAGGTTCTGGTAGTAAATAGAAATTTACCCTTAAGCGCTCAAATAGCAACACAGAGCTACTTTTCTAATTTCAAAGAGACCGAGGGAGATGAAGATGACTATGTGGAAATCAAGTCCGAAGAGGACGAAGTAGGGCTGGATCTTTCTCCAAGGCGGGGCAGGAAGTCTGACCGGAAGATCCCGGACCCTGACTGTTCTGATAACATCTGTAGCCACAGCACACCTTACTCTTTGAAGGAGCCAGTGAGTGGCAGGCTTGGGCTTCCTCCTTACCTGACAGCATGTAAGGACTCTGATAAACTGAATGATTATCTGTGGAGGGAGCCGTCCCCCAATCAGCAAAACATTGTCCAATCTCTGAGGGAGAAATTTCAGTGTCTTAGCTCAAGCAGCTTTGCCTAGGTTTCTGTAACTGTTCAAATTAACTCCTTGGGCTTGCAAGTTACCATATGAATGAGGTTGGTTTTGCTGTATTTTTTTTTTAAATATATGTACTGGTTTAAAACAATTTTGTAATAACAAGAGAGTAAAATGTGCTTTCTGTTACAGCGCAACTCTTTGAGCTGGCTGACGATGACATTTGCACACACTCCCCCCATATCCTGACAGTAGCACCCACTCTTAGAATATCTTCTCCCCACATCCCAAAGAGTTTTATACTGTGACTCAGAGGCACCACCAGTGAGTCTCTCTCTCAGTTTTTAAAAAGAGAAACTAGGGTTATTTAAAGAATTATGCTTATATGTGGCATCTCTAGATTTGTGGCAAGATTCAAAAATGATGCATGCCAGAGACTGCTGATTAGACTGTGGCCTCGTCACATATTTTAAGGACACCATGCTGGTGTCCCGATCACATTTCCTTTAGATGCCAACATGATGTGACTATTGAAAAGGTTAAAATGTAGCCCTAGTACCAACTTACTATTAGAAGAAGAAAAAAAAAAAGGTTTTTACTTGTGTTCCAGAATCCAGGACAAGGCCCAGATGGTGTGCCACTACTTATGATAATTCCACAATTTCTGGGGTAAAATAAACTCTTTCATGGCATAAAGAAAGCCAATCTTAATAAAGTACAAGTCAAGTTGATTATCAGCTAAGATAGGGAGACTTCTGGAAACACCCCATTTCTTCATATTCCTACTAAAGGGAACTGCCCCTGTAAAAACAACAACAGCACAAAACATCTGGCCTTTCACTGTAGAAACCTGTCTCTTATCAATACAAAGTAAATCTTCAGTTAAAATAAGACAACATGCATTTAAATGACCCAGTCTAGAGCAGTTCTTTGTAGACATGTTCCTGAACTTGAGGTTCCTCGCCACAGTAATGGGCAACAGTGTATTTTCTAAGTGACTGATAACGCAAGGCCTTTCTCAGTGTTTTGGAACATACAGAAGAACAGAGACTCTGGTCGCTGGGTTCTGACGTTAACTTCCTTTAGCCTGTACTTACAGTCTCACACAGCACTTCACTGTGATAACATACTAAGTCTAACTCCGTGTAGACAGAAAAGGAGGACGAAAAGCAAGGCTCTGTGATTCAAAAGGAAAGAGAGAAATGAAGGCAGGTTTATTGCTACTTTGTAAAAGCATCTTATTGAAGGCTCCAGGAGTTTCCGTTCCCATTTTACACGGTGGAACATTCTGGACTCTTCCCCTCACCCTCCCAGTCTCCGTTTTAACATTTCTTTTTATTAGAGTTAAACAATCTGTTCCATTTTAAAAGATATGACAGTAAGCATAGAGAAAGCTGTCTGGCCTTTGATTTAATGGTAAGCAATAGTAGAGATTCACCCTCAGCTTCCCATATTTCTCTCTCTTTAATTCCTAGTCCCTTTCATTCTTAAATGGACAACATAAAAATGTGACCGTCTTACGTTCCAAGTATGCCTCTGAGGTTTTTGTTGTTGATTGTTTGTTTGTTTCTAGAATTTCTTGTTCTTCCGCCTTTACTCTCCTTGTAGCCATCAAAGCATTTGAGGGTGAAGGAGACACTTAGTGGCAGAGCCCTTGCCCCGTAGTCTGGGACCCTGACTTTTCCGGCATTGAATTTCATAGCTCTGAAAACATTCTCCACCTGTTTCCATTGCTTTTATTTAAACATGACCTGAGGTTTCCAGATTAAGCAATAGCAGAAAAGATAAGAACTCTTTCCTTTGAATTTGCTAGCCAGTGTAAACACATTTGTATCACTTGCTTTTCTTTGTTTGGTTGGTTGTTTTGTTTAAGTTACCTGACTCTTATCCAAGAATGTAGTTTCCTGATGGTTTTTTGTTTGTTTGTTTTGAGTCTATATGACCCATATTCCAATACAGTTCATCTTACTGTTCTGTCTGAGTCTCAGAAATTAGAAATTCTTCACACCAGTGTTTTGTTGCATGGTTTAGTGTCACCTGCAAAGGGGATTGTCATGTTGTACAAAATGTCTTACTTAAGTGGTTCTTTAGGTTCTAGGATAAATCTGTAGCTTTATTGATCATGTCTGTGGACCAGGCTGCAGACTTTGAGAGCCTGTGTGTGTGTGTGTGTGTGTGTGTGTGTGTGTTTGAGTTCATGCTTAGATGCTCCCTCAACGTTATCAATTCAATGCTTTTGTTTAAAATAGTTTAATGCTTTTGTTTAAAATAGTTTCTTCTGAAGGTGGGGGTGGGGATGTATATAACTGGGAACGTTTTATGTACTTAAATGTTCTTACTGGGTTCCTGTACTGAAGGTTCCATTTTTTTTATATATATATAAGTTCACTTTTCACCTACTTTTTTTCTTTGTAGGAGGAAAGCAATGCATCTTGGAAAACATAGTTTAAATACTGTATATAAGACAATGAAAGCTAGTAATGCCCATTATTTAATAAAGTTTGTAAAGTGGAAAGTAAATTTTCTTTTTTCTTTTTTTAAACTAATAAAATTTATTTTAAAATATACAACTCAGTATTGACATTCTTTTAAGTCATCAAAATAATTTATAATAGTTAAATGCCTCTTAAATATACATGATATCTTCTGAAGCTAAAAGTAATACTCATTCAACCAGTTTTTAAAATCTATTTGAAACCTTAAACATGATAAAAGTGAAAAAAATCTCTTATGAAGTCCTCTATGAAAGGAAATTGTGACAAGTTTCTAATTAGACAGAAACCATTCCATCTCCAAGGGAGAATACACAGTGTAACTGTGGTTTCATAGAATGAGCTGGGTAGTGTTCGTTTGTTTCTATTTTGTGGAATCGTTTGAAGAGTATTGGTATTAGGTCTTCTTTGAAGGTCTGATAGAATTCTGCACTGAACCCATCTGGTCCTGGGCTTTTTTTGGTTGGGAGACTTTTAATGACTGCTTCTATTTTCTTAGGGGTATGAGACTGTTTAGATGGTTTATCTGATCCTGATTTGACTTTGGTATTTGGTATCTGTCTAGGAAATTGTCCATTTCATCCAGATTTTCTGGTTTTGTTGAATATAGGCTTTTGTAGTAGAATCTGATTTTTTTTTAATTTCTGTTTCTGTTGTTATATCTCCCTTTTCATTTCTGATTTCAATAATTTGGATTCTGTCTGTGTACCCTAGGTTAGCCTGGCTAAGGGTTTATTTATTTTGTTGATTTTCTCAAAGAACCAACTCCTGGTTTTGTTGATTCTCTGCATAGTTCTTTTTGTTTCTACTTAGTAGATTTCAGCCCTGTCTACTCCTCTTGGGTGTATTTGCTTCTTTTTTGTTCTAGAGCTTTCAGGTGCACTGTTAAGCTGCTAGTGTATTTTTCATTAAATTCCAAAGTCTTTAATTTCTTTCTTGATTTCTTCCTTGACCAAGTTATCATTGAGTAGGGTGTTGTTCAGCTTCCATGTGTGTGGGCTTTCTGTTGTTTTGTTGTTGTTGTTTTTGTTGTTTGTTTGTTTTGGGGGGGTTGTTTTGTTTTTTGTTTTTTGTTTTTTGCTATTGAAGACCAGCCTTAGTGTGTGGTGTTCTGATAGGATGCATGGGATTATTTCAATCTTTTTGTATCTGTTGAGGCCTGTTTTGAGATGGATTATATGGTCAATTTTGGAGAAGATATCGTGAGGTACTGAGAAGAAGGTATATTCTTTTGTTTTAGGGTAAAATGTTCTGTAAAATCCATGACCATAACTTCTGTTAGTTTCAATGTGTCTCTGCTTAGTTTGTGTTTCCATGATCTGTCCATTTACAAGAGTGTGGTGTTGAGGTCTTCCACTATTATTGTGTGAGGTGCAATGTGTGCTTTGAGCTTTAGTAAAGTTTCTTTTATGACTGTGGGTGCCCTTGAATTTGGAGCATAGATGTTCAGAATTGAGAGTTCTTCTTGGTAGATTTTTCTTCTGATGAGTATGAAGTGTCCTTCCTTAACCTTTTTGATAACTTTTGGTTGAAAGTTGAATTTATTTGTTATTAGAATGGTTACTCCAGCTTGTTTCTTGGGACCATTTGCTTGGAAAATTGTTTTCATGCCCTTTACTCTAAGGTAGTGTCTGTCTTTATAACTGAGGTGCTTTTCCTGTATGCAGCAAAATGCTGGGTCCTGTTTATGTATTCAGTCTGTTAGTCTATGTCTTTTTATTGGGGAATTGAGTCCATTGGTGTTAAATGATATTAAGGAATAGTGATTGTTGCTTCATGTTTTGTTTTGTTTTGTTTTTTCGAGACAAGGTTTCTCTGTGTAGCCCTAGCTGTCCCTCCTTGTTTGGTGTTTTCCATCTATTATTCTTTGTAGAGTTAGATTTATGGAAAGATACTGTGTAAATTTGGTTTTGTCATGGAATATCTTGTTTTCTCCATCTATGGTAATTGAGAGTTTTGCTGGGTATAGCAGCCTGGGCTGGCATTTGTGTTCTCTTAAGGTCTGTATGACATCTGCCCAGGGTCTTCTAGCTTTCATAGTCTCTAGTGAGAAGTCTAGTGTAATTCTGATAGGTCTGCCTTTATATCTTACTTGACCTTTTCCCCCCTCACTGCTTTTAATATTCTTTGTTTTGTGCATTTGGTATTTTGACTATTATGTGACAGGAGGAATTTCTTTTCTTGCCCAATCTATCTGGAGTTCTGTAGGCTTCTTGTATGTTTATGGGCATCTCTTACTTTAGGTTAGGGAAGTTTTCTTCTAGAATTTTATTGAAGATATTTACTGGCCCTTTAAGTTGGGAATCTTCACTCTTTTCTATACCTATTATCCTTAGGTCTTCTCATTGTGTCCTGATTTCCTGGATGTTTTAGGTTAGGAGCTTTTTGCATTTTGCATTTTCTTTGACTGTTGTGTCAATGTTTTTTCTAAGGTATCTTTTGTACCCGAGATTCTCTCTTCTATCTCTTGTATTCTATTGGTGATGCTTGCTTCTCTGATTCCTGATCTTTTTCCTAGGTTTTCTATCTCCAAGGTTGTCTCCCTTTGTGATTTCTTTATTGTTTCTATTTCCGTTTTTAGATCCTGGATGGTTTTGTTCAGTTCCTTCACCTGTTTGGTTGTGTTTTCCTGTAATTCTTTAAGAGATTTTTGTGTTTTCTCTTTAAGGGCTTCTAGCTGTTTACCTGTGTTCTCCTGTATTTGTGTGTGTGTGTGTGTGTGTGTGTGTGTGTGTCTTCAGACACACCAGAAGAGGGCATCAGATTCCATTACAGATGGTGGTGAGCCACCATGTTGTTGCTGGGAATTGAATTCTGAACCTCTGGAAAAAGAGTCAATGTTCTTAACTGCTGAACCATCTCACCAGCCTTCTCCTGTATTTCTTTAAGGGAGTTATTTGTGTCCTTAAAGTCCTCTGTCATCATCATGAGATGTGATTTTAAATCAGAGTCTTGCTTTTCTGGTGTGTTGGGGTAGCCAGGGCTCGCTGTGGTGGGAGAACTGGATTTTAATGATGCCAAGTAGCCTTGGCTTCTGTTTGTTGGGAGCCGCCTGAGCGCCCACATCCGCCATTACAAGATAGCGCCTACATCTGGCCGAGGACAAGTTGTAAACAGGCTAGTGCGCATGCACCAGGTAATTTTCCACCTCAGAGTCTCAGCCTCTCTCGTGGCGGCATCTGGCCTGGTGTGCGGGAGCCAATGGGGAAGCTCCATGTCCCAGGCAAGCGCTGTGACCCATATAAAGGGCGAGTATTCTATTGTTCTGGGTCTCCACTCGTGGCAGGCTTATGCTCTCCCTCTCAAGATGCATTAAAGCTGTTACTGCAGAAGGATCCTATGTGTGCCGCGTCGTTCTTGCTGGCGAGACCGTAGCGCGGGACATCTGTTGCTTATGTTCTTGCCTTTGCCTCTAGCCATCTGTTTAACTCTGGTGTTAGCTGGTCTTGCTCTCTCTGACTGTGGCTTGTCTCTCCTGCAAGCCTGTGTGTCAGTATTCCTGGGAGACCAGTTCTCTCCAGGAAGAATTTGTGTTTGGAGAGCTGTGGCACAGGGTCAGCTCCAGGGTGCAGATGGAAACTGGAAGGATCCTGTTCCTTGAAGGTTCATGTGTCCTGATGGTTCTGGCTGGGTCCCTCTTGGGCCATGAATTTTTAGCAGAAGTGGTGGTCTTACCTATGCTCACAGGTGTGTCACTCCTAGGAGACCAACTCTCTCCCGACAGTATTTGGGTATGGAGCACTGTGGCACAGGATCAGCTCCAGGCACAGACAGAAACCGGAAGCAGAAGGTAAATTTTCATTTGAATTAATGTGAATTATGCTTGGCTATCATACTCTTTCTTGCCTTGTGAACTACAGAAAAAAATGATTCAAAGTAAAAGTATGTCCTAAGTAGCTTTATTAAGACACTGCCCAGAATCTTCTTATAGTAAAGCCTCAACTAAGAAATTGCCTAGATCAGATCAGCCTGTGGGCATGTCTCTGAGGGATTGTCTTCATTAGTCATTGATATAGGAGGGTCCAGCCCACTGTGGGCAGCACCATCCTTAGGCAGGTGGTCCTGGGTTATATAAGAAAGCTAGCTGAGTATGACTCTGTGAGCCAGAGAGCAAGGTAGCAAGCCACATATCTCCAGTGGTTTTGCTTCCAGTTTTTGCCTTGAGTTCCTGCCTCTACTTCCTTCAAATAATAGACTATGGGCTGGAAGTGTAAGATGAGATAAACCCTTTCTTGCTCTAAGTTGAGTTTGCTCATGGTGTTTCTTACAATAGCAGAAAGGAATTAGGGCATAGGATATACTGTCTCTTGACAAAAAAGTTTTCCATATTTGGATTGCTTTTGAAGTAGTAAGCCTAGTGTCTGAAATGTTTTTTTGTTTTCTTGACTGGAGTCTAAATAAGTCAGTCACTAAATTAAAAACCTTTTCATTGATAATGTAATAACAAGGCATCCCTTTTTTTTTTTAACTGAAAAATTAATCTAAATTTTTGCTACAAAGTAAGCCTTATTTCATACAACTTCACATTCCAATTTTTCTTTGTTAAAATTATAGAGATAAAGCCAGGCTGGTGGTCTTACACATCTTTAATCTCAGCACTTGAGAAACAGAGGCAAGTGGATCTCTGTGAGTTTCAGCCCTGCCTGGTCTACAGGGTGAGTTCCTGGGCATTCAGAGCTACAGAGTAAAACCCTGTCTCAAAAAAACAAAATAAAATAATAGTGAGGAAAAAAGAGAAAGAGAGAAAAAATATGCTTCTATAAATGGGTAATTATCAATGCTTTTTAAAGCAATTCACTTCCAAATATAAACTATTGTCCTAGACAATTGAGGTGAAATTACAGGCTGCCTGACTCCATCCATGGAGAAAAGCTGAGTATTTCTAGGCATTTCTAAGTATCATGCTGAAGAGGTCTCAGATCTCCTTGGTTTTGATGACTTGCTGGAAGTCATGGGTTAAATTCAGACAGGCCAATGGCAACAACAAACCAATGCTGTGTTTAGATTAGCTCTTCAGCTGAGTTCGAGGCCAGCCTTGTCTACAGAGTGAGTTCCAGGACAACCAGGGCTACACAGAGAAACCCTGTCTGGAAAAACCACCAAAAACCAAAAACAACAACAACAACAAAACCTTCAGAAGAAAGGGGCAAATATTTAAATGTCTACTACGTTGTCTTTTGACGTAAGGAAAAACAAACCAATATGAAGAGTAAATGTTAACAGTCCTTTATGTACCCCGAGTCCTCTGCGCAAGCTATGGCTTTCTCTAGCTGGCCAGTTATGGCTGCACTCAATTCTTCCACTTAAGAATGAGAATTCAGTAAAAGAAATGGTTGCTGCATTTCCACAACTTTATGTCCATGAGTCTTTATCAGAAACCTTGCATGCATAAGATCTGAAGCTTTATTGTATTTATTAGTTTTTACTTTAAACAGCCTCAAGATGTAAATACATTCTCAGGTTTTTCTTCTCACCCCCCATCCCCATAACTAGCTTATAGGGATGGAGCTCTGAAGCTACTGTAGTTACTATGTTACATTTAAAACTTAGATAAATGCAAAACCTCGCTGAACAATGTAGAGGAGAGATTTTCTCTGTCTCCCCTCTTGATCCTTACCTGGACACTCCAAATGAATCTAGGGACTCAGTTAATATATAACCAATTAAGATGAGAAAAATAGTATTAGTTTTGTATAGACATGGGATACTTCTAGAAGAATAAAAACCAAAGAAATGACCAGAGAGCGGTAGTTTTACACATCAGTAACTTTGTGAAAGAATGCAGGCATGAACAAACAGATCTTCAGGCAAGGTAGTACATTTGAGAGATATTAACAGATATGAGGTCAAAGGTCAGGTGGCAGATGTAGAGTCTGACGGGAAAGGAGTGTTACTTCAGAGCTTTATACAGGTTCTCCAGTGACCAGTCTCTGACACTGAAGTTATTCTCCAGAAGAATCTATATGGCTTGTTGTAGGTAACACAGGCCTAGTGCCCCCTCCTGAAGTAAGGAAAATGTCAACTGATTTTACTTTAAAATAATCAACTCTACAATTAAACATATTCTGGGATGGTACACCCTTGGCTCCTTCCATCAACCTATATAATTAAACTGATTTAGGATGTTTGCTTTACAATGTATTTGAAAGCTCTTTTTGCAGGAGCTCAATGTTCCCTTTTAGATAAACGTTCTCTATGGTAGCACATGCACCTCTCCTGATACCCTATGATGCTTTGTACCAGTGCTGCACAGAACGGGGCAATATGTACTTGACCAACAAATGTTTAATGATGGACTAACCAGAGTTCAAAACGTTCAGAAGCAGGAGATAATAGTTAAGTCAGGAGCATATGAAGACAGGTATGAAGAACAAACAATTAGATATCTGGGCTGGAGTGATGACTCAGTGGTGAAGAGAGTTTATTGCTCTTGCAGAGGACCTGGGTTTGAGTGCCAGCACTCATATGGCAGTTCACAACTGTCTGTAACTCCAGTCCTAGAGGATCTGACACCCTCTTCTGACCTCCACTGTCACCAGGCACACATGTGGTGTGCATACATACGTGCACGCAAAACAATCATACACATAAAATAAATCTAAGTTTTTTTAAAAATTCATAGCACCATTAGAAATAGTGTCACCCTATCATGGGAAGGTGGTGTTTCATGAGTCCTTTCTCTTGCCTACCTCTCGGATTATGGAGATGTCTATTCTGTTGATTTCCAGGTGCTCTCAGCTTAACCTCAGTGTAGCAGGATGGTACCTTATACTATCCTGGGAGCTTCATTTGTACAATGAAGGGAAATGAAGGAAGCACAGAGTAACTGTGTCAGTCAGGGCTCTCTGGAGCCACAGAACTTAGGGGGAGTCTCTGTCGAGTAAGAGAATTTGCTGATGACTTAGTCTGTAGTCCAACTCCCCAACAATGGTCAGCAGCATCTGTGAATGAAAGTCTGAGGATCTAGCAGTTGCTCAGTCCCACCAGGCACCCAGGCGAAGAAGAGCGAATTTTCCTTCTTCCAATGTCCTTATGTAGGTTTCCAGCAGAAGGTGTGGCCCGGATTAAAGGTGTGTGCCACCACGCCTGGATCTGGGATTTGCTTTGTCCCAGGCTGACCTTGAACTCAGAGATCTCCTAGTCTCGATCTCCTGGGATTAAGGGCGTGTACTACTACTTTGCCTGGGCCTAAACTTTTCATGACCACTAGGCCTCAAGATCTCCATGCTAAAATCCAGGTCAGAAACTCACAGGTGAGCCTTCTAATTCTGGATTGTAGTTCACTCCAGATAGAGTCAAGTGACAATCAGGAATAGCCACTACAGTAACCTATCACATAGATTCAGAAAGAGAAGTCAAGTTTGGGGGAAGGGAAAAGATCCCAAGAGGCTGGGGGGTCAAAAGACATTACTGCCTACTTTACAATGTAGTCCATACCACAGGCAATGTCCCCTTTCCAGACTAGAAATAAAGCCCTATTCTCAGACAGTGGCTTTATTCACATACAGCATTCAATTCAAAAGGACAGGAGGCAGTCAGACTCAGTAATTCTAAAGCCATGCACAAAAGAACAGAACCTTGATAGTGATCAGACCTTCGGCTGGGCACACAAACGCAGGCCCCCAAATGCCTTGTTGGCATAGCAATGTGCAAGCTGTCCACAGGGCTCTCTTGGAACCCCCAAACAAGACCATGGTGTAAGCAAATTCCTTCTTCCATAGACAAGTTAAGTTGGAAGCCTCAAGCTGCTGGCCCACAGGCTCAATCGGACTTGTACAATGTGTAAAGGAGTTTAAAAACAAAAATCTGAATCTCCAACTTATCTAGAAGGAGAAAAGAGCAGAGGGTGGGCTGGCCCAATTGGTCCTGGATCTTGGTGAGTTGATGCGGTGAGATCTAAGACAAAGAAGCATCATTAGTGATGGTCACTTGCTTTGATCATTGGAGGAGTTGGGCCCTTTATGGTCTTGGTTGGCAGCTTGAGCATAGATATTCTAGATAAATAATAAAGGATCTTCTCTTGAGGGGAACTGAGTGCCTAAGCATGAAGAACATGATGCTCCTCTGAGGGAACTTTCTATCTAAGCCAACTCACTGACAGCTCTGTTCTGCCCGGCCTCTCCAAGTCCATAGGCTGCAAGTGCAGGAGATCCAAGAGTCTCCCTGACTCTAGGGATTCACATAAGGTTTAAACTACTGTTCGTCTTCTGTTTCCAAAACCCTCTCTAGCTCAGACTCCCTTCTTGAGGGACAGAAGGTTTTTCATAGTTCTCCACCTGAACTGTCCAAAACTGACATCATTTCCTCAGACCCCTTGTGCATTCTTCTAAAGCCTCCTCCCTATATGCAATCTCTCTCTGAGACTACATGGATTCCTCATTGGCCATCTGCCACCTGTCTTCTCATGTCTCCTCATACGCACATCCCTCCCCCTCCTGATTGTAGCCAGCAAGGTATGTCTACACACAAGCACAATGACATCCTCCACCCAGCCGTCTGTGCGCTCTCTCTCTCTCTGGCTTTTTTCGAGACAGGGTTTCTCTGTGTAGCTCTGGCTGTCCTAGAACTCACTCTGTAGACCAGGCTGGCCTTGAACTCAGAAATCCGCCTGCCTCTGCCTCCCAAGTGCTGGGATTAAAGGTGTGCACCACCACTGCCCGGCTCTGTGGTATGTCTCTCTACCTGCTTGATCTCTCCAGCTGCTTGATTCTAGCCCTGAACTCACTGCTAAGAAACATGAAGGGAGTTTACCTGTTTACAAGCTAGTAAGTCAAGCTGCCTTGGTTTCCCAGGTCAGAGGTAAGGGCCTTATTATATATCCCTGCAGGCAGAGCGAGCTTCACTTCGGCCATGGCTCTTGTTCCTCTAGACTCACCACAGCCCTGGGAGGTGCCACACAGTATTGAGTTTATTCCATAGATAAGAAATGCTGTGCTTAGGGATCCCCAGTCTTAAGGGGGCAACTATCAAACCTCCCTAATAAATGAATGGACTTGGCCGGAAGACAGATCCCAATACTCCTTCCATGGGCTCATCTCTAAGGGCTTAAATTCCTCCATGTAGGCCTCAACTCTTAAAATGTGCCTCCATTTCCCAATAACACCCAAGCTGGTGATCAGGTTTTTAGTATATAGGCCTTTGGGACACTTATCCAACCCACGGCAGTGAGGAAGACTGAGGACATTCTATAGGACAATGTCTGACTCAGCTTCATCATAGGGACTTTCCATAGTGAGGAAGTTTCTGTGGCTCCAATTAGCTTAAACTTTCTACCCTCTTTGGAATCTGCGTGACCATGCAATTCAAAAACCTGAACCCTGTTTGTCATCGAGGTGGCTCAACGAGTATAGGCACTTGCTGCCAAACCTAAGAAGTTGAGTTCTAATCTCAGAACAATCTCTACTACCTCAGCCCTGCCGCCCCCAAGACAGAGAGAACTGGCTTCTTCATGTTGCCCCGCTGAAGGTTCATGAACACAAGTAAAATTAAAAAGAGGAAGAGTGGGAGGGTCACTCGGAGTTGGGCAAGTTCACAGCTCTGCCAACCAACCAAATGACTTCTCTGCATCCCAGGTTCTCCTGGTTAGAAATCAGACGAATGTCGTTCAAATCCTTATATCTATTGGGGTTAATTGGCTTATCTTGGTCAGGCAGTGGTGGTGCAGGGCTTTAATCCCAGCACTCGGGAGGCAGAGGTAGGCGGATTTCTGGTTCGAGGCCAGCCTGGTCTACAGAGTGAGTTTCAGGACAGCCAGGGCTACACAGAGAAACCCGGTCTCGAAAAGAAAAAGAAAAAAAAAATGTCTTCTCTTTCCAGCACACAGGATAGTGTGAGCTCTCAAAATCTGTCTCTGCCTCGAACGAATTCTATCCTACCTTACTTGGGGACTACAAAGTTACAATGTTATCCTCACTAGCCTTGGAAATTATAAACTGGGAAGACTCAGTCCTAAAACCAAAGGCGTTAACCCGCTTAAGGCTACAAAACCAGCATTGCATTGCAGATTCTAAGAACGACTTTTATCCCTAGGCTACCTCCCACGTTAACCCTTCCTTCTGAAGGTCTAAATTGGATTTAGGGCCACTACCTCCTTCGGAAAGTGAGCTGCATTATGGAGACCAAGGGTGGCATCAGGTTTTGAGGCAGAAGGGTTTGCCATACAGCAAGGGCTCAGCACCACGCTGATGCTCCACCTCTTCTGCCTTTACTTTCTGGTAACTCCAACCAGCAGTCTCGCGCCCGCTGGCCCCCGCCCTCCTAACGTCACGGCCACTAAGTACAGTGCCCCCTAGGGGCCTCAGTTCCTCCCACGAGGAAGAGCCTAGTCTTTCCTGCCGCTGGCCCTTTACCGTGCCGCTTGGCTCTCTCTGGTGCCTCCCTCGCCAACCCGGGCAGGAACTTGCAGCCGCATCTCTGGTGCGCTACCGGAGGACCAGTCTCCCCGAGCTCTGCAACAGCATGGGCACCCGCCTCCCTCTCCTGCTGCGCCAGCTCGGCCGCCAGCAGCTGCCCCCGGGCCCGGCGTGTCGCCACGGTGAGCTGTGTCGTTCTGGCAGCAGGAGCAGCAGCGGAGGTGGTGACCCTGAGGGGTTGCGCGGACGGCGGATGCAAGATGGCCAAGCCTTCATCAGCCGTGGCCCGGGCAATCCGGAAGCCTTCGGTCTGGACTCCATCGTCAGGTGAGTGTCCGGCTAGTCTACGCGCAGGTCCCTAGTCAGGGACCCAAGGATGGGACAACGGCACTCTCGGCCGCTGGGAGACCCAAGGGACTGGTTCGTAGGGCGGGAGGCAGAGAGTGCTTGGTGCCGACTTGCTAGAGACGCCATGCGATTGGCAGAGAGGGCGTGGGGGGTGGGGGGGATGTCCGGAGTACGGGACCCCATAGATGAGAGCATCCCCCGGCCGGCGCGCGCCTCACGGACCGCACGCCCCGCTCCACGTGCACTGCCCGCCTCCGGCTCTGATGCAACCGCGCAGGGCGTGGCGCCGACTGGAAAGGGACGGCGCGGCCTTGGGCGGGAGAGAAGCCGGCCATCCCTCCACTGCTGCTGCCCTACTACTGGAGGTGGCGCGGGCGAAACCCGTTGCGGAAGCCCTCCAGGTCTGGACGTACGGTCCAGAGCATCGCCGCTCAGAGAGCACACAGGCTTCGGTGCGGCTGTATCTGGAAAGTTCATTCCACGTCCAGTGGCGATCTATGCAGATCAGATCAGAGTCGTCTGGTCAGGCCCTGTACCGAGTAATGGATTTGCTGGGCCACCGCTGTGCAGAGGCACCTACCTGCAAAGGGCGGGAAAGCCCTTTTCCGCATTGACTCCCAACTGGGGCTATAGGAACAATTAAATGAGCAAAAATAATCTGGCTTCAGAAGCTGTCACACATGTAGCCCACAACAGATGTCATTATTTTTACAATAAACTAAACTAAGCTCTGCAGACATGGTGTAATGGGCATGACAGTAAATGCTTAACGTTTAGTGAACTAAAAAGCAGGATTTAAAATGTTACATGGGTACTTTTTGTAACAAGGAAAACCTAATTCTCAGTTGTGTGTGTGTGTTTGCTTTTGTTTTGTTTTGTTTTGTTTTGTTTTTTTGAGACAGGGTTTCTCTGTGTAGCCCTTACTGTCCTCTGTACTCTGGAACTCACTCTGTAGACCAGGCTGGCCTCGAACTCAGAAATCTGCCTGCCTCTGCCTCCCGAGTGCTGGGATTAAAGGCCTGCGCCTTGTTGTTGTTGTTTTGTTTTTATAAAATTCAACATTTTATGGACACTTTAATTTGAATTTCATGTGGTTTCACGGGCCTTATTTCTATTTTTCTACCTGTTGTTTAAGAATGGAAGCCCAGGCTAGGGAGATAGCTCAGTTAACAAAGTATTGGGTGAGAGAACAGGAGGCCCTAAATTCCATCCCCAGTACCCAGGTGGGCATTTAAAAGGGTTGTTCTGGCTCCTGGCCTTGGAGATGTTCCGGTATAATCTGGTAGTCTCCAGCAAGGACAGCCCATTGTCACAGGGTGTGTCTCAGAGCAAAACTCCTCCTATCTGGAACCAGACAGGAGAGGAGAAAACATTGACTCCACACCGTTCTCTTCAGGGCAGGTCTAGAATATTTACAGTAATAAGTACCTCTTACAAGGCCCCATTTCTCAAAGTTTCCACCCCAGAATGGCATCAGAAGCACCATTCTGTGGCCCAAGCCTTCCGTGTATGAACCCACAGGGAACCATGAGCAGCCAAGGTATAACGTTGCTTCTGATATTTTATTAGAGTGGTAGAGCAGGGGACAATGGCATCATTTAAGAATTGCTGCTTCACCAGCATCCTTACGGTATACAGGATGATCATATGGGAAAAACAAAAACTGCCAAACAATAAAAATGAGATTTATTTTAGTTAAAAATTCATTCGGGAAAGTCAGATCCTCAATTCGAAGTTTGAGAATTCTTCAGTTTATTGTTTTCCTTTTGATACAGATGAATGAAAGAACTGATGATGAAATAATTTTCTGTCTAGATACCATTTAATGGGGCTGAAGAGATGAGTCGTTGGTTAAGAGCACATCCTGCTATTACAGCGGATCCAGTTTGGTCCCTAGCACTCACATTGACTAGGTGGCTCATAACCATTCATAACCCGAGCCCAGGACATGTCAATCCCTCTTCTGGTCTCCATACATATACACTTAAATTAAAAATAATTTCCATCAATACAATAAACACATTTTGGAAAGAAAAGAGTATGCTATCATTTAACCATTAGCAATTTTTTTTCCTAGTGGTTCATAACTTGGTGATGTGCCTTTCCTTATCTATCCATCTTAGATTTGATGGAATAATGTATATAAGATAATATTACTAATCTCAGGTTCAGCTCATGTACATATCTTTTTATTCTGAGTTTTGCCGCTATAGCAAAACACCACAGGCTGAATGATTATAGAGACTTCTCTTTCATTCCTTTGGCGGCTGGGAAGTCCACTGTCAAGGGGCCAGCATATGGCCAGGGCTTTGCTACATTATAACATAGCCGAAGGCAGAAAGGCAAGAGAGATGCAGGCATGAATTCGTCCCTTCCTTCATCCCATGACAGCTGCATGAGTCCATTCCACCTCCTAATGGCCCCGTATCAGCACCATTACACTAGAAATTAAGTCTCCAACACTTGATCGTGGGGGACCCACTCAAACTATAGCAGCACCCAAAGATAACATCCAAAGCAAAGGCTCCAGGATGGTCCCAAGACTCATCCATCCTGATCTCTTATCTTGTCACCTCCCAGCCAGTGAGAGATAAAAGGAGCCAGCTTAGGAGGTCCTCTTACTGCACAGTAAAGACCTCCTCCTTGTGGCCAGAAGCTAATCAGGTGATCCCAGCCAGCTGCACCAGAGAGATTGGGAGATCCAGGTGGTCCTGTGCAGTTGAAACTCAGAATCTTATTACTGAAAAAGAGGAGTTTAGAAGACTATCCGGAGGAAGTACCTGGGTCAGCTTTATTTTCTCAGTTATTATGTAAAGTGTATCTGATAATGGTCAAAGCAAAGCTCTCCACTGCTTTTTACCATGGACCGTTTCTCTAAACACTACTGGCTGTCTTTGGAGGAGATGTCTGTGGAGTTCGCCTCTAAATTCCTAGAAGTATCCTTCATTTACCTTTGAAAGAGCCGAGAAGTTAAATGTGGAACTTTCGTTAACTAGGGCTCTCGACATTTTGGGTTGAAGATAATCATAAGCATGCGTTGATGATTTTCAGTAACATGGTCAGCTGTTTTCTCCTACGCTCAGGCGTGGTCACAGCTAGCCACTGGGAGAACAAGGCAGCTTTGTGTTCAGCTGGTAGGCTTAATGCAGTTAGCCAGGCAGAGATGACTGAGCTGGCAGTGGAGGCAGAAATTTTGACAGTATCACTAACGGGTAGTGTTAGTGCCGGGCTAAGTTTTAACCTTTACCTACCTATCTTCAGGAAAATTGGAATTTTAGCTACACTGTTCCCAGTCAGAATTGAAGTTTTCTTCCCAAGGGCATAGACTCATCTTTGGAAAAATTTCTGCTACTTTTTGGATGTTTGGGGCCTGGGAATGCTCCTGCGTTGTTTGTTGCTGCAGGCATCTCCCCAAGAAATGGAAGCATAATGCACACGGCCAGTTGTCGGTGGGTACACTAGCCAATTTTGATTTTTCTTTAAGGTGGTATTTTTGCATTGTTGAGCCCCTTATTTTGATTTTTTTTTTAAGGTGGTATTTTTGCATTGTTGAGCCCTTTGTGTAGCTGTATCTTCTTTCTGCCCCTTACCTCTACTACTTTAGGTCTGACAACTGATTTTTTTATTATTATTTCCTTTTATTCTGTCTTTATGGGAGTTTGGTCTACATGTCTGTCTGGGCACCAACAATGTGCCTGTTGCCCTCAGAGGCCATAAAAAGGGCCTCCAAACTTCTGGAACTAGAACTACTGATGTTAGTTAGCCTCCTCTATGTGAGTGCTGGAAATGGAACAGTGGTCTTTTGGAAGAGCAAGCAGTGCCCTTAACTGCTGAGCCATTTCTCCGAGCCCTTGACAGCTGACGCTAACGAACCTAGTGATAATTTATCTATTGGAATATTCCTTTCTTTTTTTTAAAATTGGGGCTAGCATTTTTTTTAAAGTTTAGTTTATTGAGGGTAGGCAAGACTGAAGGGGTTTCCATTATGAATTATGTTTCTTATGTTTAAGACCACGATTGATTCCTGACAAGGAGCAACCGGGGAGAGGGAGGGTTTGTTTGCGTTTATAGTTCACGTGAACATTGTCCATAGCAAAAGCATGGTGCTCGGAGCAGAAGGCACTTGAGCACCTTGTATTTGGGGTCAAGGGAAGGAAGAGTAAACAGAATTAGGGCCAGGCTATAAAACCTTTAGGCCCACTTCCTCCAGCAAGGCTCCGCCCTCTTAAAGGGCCACAACCTTCACAGACAGCAGCAGCAGCAGCGGCTGGGGATCAAGAGTTCAAACCTATGGTTCTAGGGAGGACATTGCATATTTTTACAGGTGGTTTTAGTCACAGGGAAAAAACCATTCAAACAATAATGAAAACTTCTTATACAGGGGAGGAAGTCAGAATTCATAGATCCCCCTCCCCACTCCGCCAGTAAGGCCTGAGTGCCAGGCGTGGCTGTTATCCACAGGACCTGTTCCAGAAATCTCTGGCATTTATTTAAAATGCCACATTCCTGGACCCCAGCCAGGCTTATTGAATCAGGCTTTCTGAGGTAGAACCTTGATGTTGATCATGCTTCCCAGGGGATTCTTAGAGTCAGAAGTGCTTGGTGCAGTACCTCCCCCAGACCAAGCAAAACTATGGACCCAGCTTGGCCCAGAGTAGCTTACCAGCTCTGCCAGGCTAGACCACAGTGCCGCATAGAAACCTCAGCACCCATCACTGGAGAAGTAATCTGAACTTTTCTGAATTGTTTCACATATTAGCACAATAATGAAGTTTCTTCCCCAGGGATTGAACTGCCGCCTCCCAAGAGTATAAAACCCGAAACCTAACAAATAATTGCTAACAGTGCACACTTGCCTAGCCACCGGCCCTGTTAGTCTCTGTTAACATTAGGAAAGTTAACTCCCATGCAAGTTTTGAGCTCTTCGTGGTCTTCTGAGCACCCTGCTCCCTGTGTCCCCTTGTATGAGGGCTCAGCACTTTCCACTTCACAATTCCTCAGCCACCACTCTGCAAGGTAGGAGTTGTTTGGTCCCGTGAGCTGCTACTAATGGCATCTGGCTGAGACTAATTCATTTCTGAAAGTTGATAGGTGCATGTAATAAATAAAGGTGTTCTGAAGCCAGCAGTGACTTGCGATGCTCATCTCGCTCATGTGAGACCTCAGGCTTACCCAGCCATCATTGGGGATGAATGTTTTAACACTGAAACTGGGTACTGCTTTGAGTAGCCTTTCAGTCTGCTCTGAGATGTGCCAGTGAGGACATAGTGCAGGGTGATGGTAGCTTTCAGAATGACCCATCTAGAAGGTTCTAGAAAAAACATCTGTCTCTGCCATAGGTCTGTTTGTCTGTGACAAACTCTCCTCTCCCAGCCCTTGCTGGGCTTGGGGCCAGATGACTTGGAGAAGAACAAGCTGCCCCAGCAGGGTAACATTGTTTTTAAACAGGCCCTCCATTGGCTATAGCATCCTAGGCCTTCCACGCCTGCAACTTTCTGCTTTCCTTCCCTCTTCTGTCTTTAAATCCTTCCTTTAAACTCTGGGGACCAGAATTTAACCAGAATTTAGACACCACAGTCCACTTAGTCCTCACCATTTTCACAGACCCCAACCCCCATTGGTTTCCTTTTCCCATATTACCCCGGACTCATTTCTCCTGGGGGAAGAGTAAGACAGTGTGGTGAAAGAATGAGGTTATGTCGAATAGAAACCCAGACTTTCAATTCCTTTACTACATTTATTTATTTGCATGCATGTGTGTGAAAATCAGAGGACAACTTGGGGGAGGAGGGGTCAAGTCAATTCTCTCCTTTTACCTATAGGTAGGTCCAGGGGATGGACAATTGACAAACTGTCAGCAAGCCGTTTTTTTGGTTTGGTTTAGTTTGGTTTGGTTTTTTGTTATTTTGCTTTTTTGGTTTTTTTGTTTTTTCAAGACAGGGTTTCTCTGTGTAGCCCTGGCTGTCCTGGAACTCACTCTGTAGACCAGGCTGGCCTCGAACTTAGAAATCCGCCTGCCTCTGCCTCCCAAGTGCATGCGCCACTACTGCCCGGCGTCAGCAAGCCCTTTTACCCACTGAGCCCTCTGACTGGCTCCAGACTTTTCATTATAACAAACTTGGAAAATACAGGAGAAAATTTTAACACCTCAGAAATGAATAGCCACGTTTAGTTCTTCTGAAACAGGGTTCACCATGTAGTCTAGGCTGGCCTTGAATTTACAGTTCTCTCACACCCCCCTCCCTAGAGCTGGGACTATGCAGCTCTGTGCCAGTACACACTGCCTGCATCAGGAGTTCTTGATGCCTGGGTGCCCTGCCTTCCCTCCCACTCTGATCCGTCTCTCTCTGTTATCTGATTCACTTATAGCAACAAGCTTTGTAAGAACACACATTGTGCCTGTCCTATCAAATCATTAACAAGGAAATGACTGTTGTATTTCTCTCTATGTATAGAGACGTCATTCACAATTCCAAAGAAGTGCTGAGCTTATTGCAAGAAAAAAAACCCTCCTTTAAGCCAGTTCTTGCTGTTATTCAGGTAAGCTGTGAACATGGTGCTCTTTTAGTATTTTAAGATGCAGTTTAGCAAATGCTTATAAACAGAGACCAGACACATGTCCTGTCAGTGGCAAGTGCTGTTACGTGGTTTTCTTCTGCAGGGTTGCAGGTTATACATGGCCCTGTGGGAGTCAGTTATCTTTCTGAGGTGTAGATGACTCATTAAGGTCAGGAGGTAGGCACCATAAATCACAGGACACAGAATAGTTACTAACACACATGTACTTATGTATATTTATCCAATATGACTGGCAAGTTTGTTCTCTCTTGACAAGTGGAAGACAAGTGGGTAATGGCAGGTGCATGTTAATGTTCGATAACCCACGTGTCATAAGACAGGGCAGAGGATTGGCATCCTGTGTTTATCCTCTGGCTGCTGCCCCTTGGTCCTGAGCTACAGTTGGCACTGGGTTATTGGCATCCTTGGGTGGTGGCAGGTGCAGGGAAATAACAGGATGAGCAGACCTGGAAGCAATTTGGCCCAGTAGCTGGCATATTATTGTGATGCTTGGCAGGCTGATCCAAGATCAGGATAGCAGCCTGTGTAGCCAATGGTGCCTTGGTTTGTGAGATTGTAGGACTGTGCTCATGTGACCTGAATCCTTTGGGAAGCTTCTACATCCCCTCCTAGCAGGGGAGTTGGTTTGGGAACTTGGGTTCCTGGGAATCTGGTTACATGTTGCCATTCAACCTAAGTACAAACATCCAAGTTCCTGTCTTTGGTGGTTCACACGTATGATGCTGGCTATGTGGCCGTGATGATGTCATTCTTATATACCCCATGTTTTAGTTAATTTTCTATTGCTGTGACAAAACACCATGACCGACCATGGCAGCTTATAAAAGAAAGCATTTGACTGGGGTATGGTTTCAGAGAGTTAGAGTTTATTACAGAGCAAAGACATGGAGATGAGAATTACTTGGGAAATAACATCTTGATCCTCCACTAGGAGGCAGAGAGAGACCCTGGAAATGATGCAAGTCTATTGAAACCTCAAGCCCCACCCCCAGCAACAGCAACACACCTCCTCCAACAAGGCCACACCTTCTAATCCTTCCCAAACAGTTCCACTGCAGGGGACCAAGTATTCAAATGTATAATCCTACAGGGACCATTCTAATTCAAACCACCATACCCTATAACATGCAACCTATCAGTTTTTTTAATGTTCTAATTTGTTAGTCTAAAAAGTTTATATGTACATAACTCCAGGTGTTATCCCAGTTTTCATAGGCAGTAAGAGTCTTTTCTGTAATTTTCTTATCATCTGTCTTAGTCAGGGTTTCTATTCCTGCACAAAACATCATGACCAAGAAGCAAGTTGGGGAGGAAAGGGTTTATTCAGCTTACACTTCTGCATTGCTGTTCATCACCAAAGGAAGTCAGGACTGGAACTCACACAGGGCAGGAACTTGGAGGCAGGAGCTGATGCAGAGGGCCATGGAAGGATGTTATTTACTGGCTTGCTTCCTCTGCCTTGCTCAGCTTGCTTTCTTATAGAACCCAAGCCTACCAGCCCAGGGATTGTACCACCTACAAGGGGCCCTACCCCCTTGATCACTAATGGAGAAAATGTCTTACAGCTGGATCTCATGGAGGCATTTCCTCAACTGAAGCTCCTTTCTCTGTGATAACTCCAGCTTATGTCAAGTTGACACACAAAACCAGCCAGTGCACCATCTTTTTATTCAGGCCACTCATGTTCATTGTCTTCGCAAGTGTGGTCTCTGTGTTGTGTTTGGTACACATTGTCAAGGCATTTTCACACTGTGACTTTATCCCTTCTGCTCCTTTGCCCTTAGGCAGGTGATGACAACCTGATGCAGGATATGAACCAGAATTTGGCCAAGGAGGTGAGAGCTGGCAATTGTAGCAACTCATTAGAATTCCTAACGGTGTATTCTCTTGTGGTGACAGAGAATCTTATGTTCCCTTTCAGGCTGGTCTCGACATCACTCACATCTGCTTGCCTCCAGACAGCGGAGAGGATGAGGTAATGTTGGCCTAACTCATTTCCTTTCCTCATTGGGCCTATGGGCATCTTCTGGGGTGGTGGGCACAGGTCCAGCCTTCTCTTGTGACTGAGTTTCCATGGGGACAAGATCTCCCTTCCTGTTGGTACAAATGTGATGTAAAAGCTCCTGGTCACCTTCTCCCTTGCAGCTGGTTTCTACTGACAATAAGCTGGGACATTTTGGTGACTGCGGCTGTTTATTCACAGTAGAAGCAGCAGGGTCTCATGTAAAACTTGTTGGGGTTGGGGTGTGTTGAAATCCAGCTCTGGTTTTACTCTGTCCTAGAAGCATCAACTTGGACCATTCCTTTGGCATCTCAGGGTCACCACTACATTATTGATGCAATGTAGGAACAGGACAGGGTAATCATCAAGGGTCCTCTCTAGGATTAACACTGTGGGACTCCTTCATTGGCATTTTTGGGACAGCTGATAGAATCTCCATCCTGAGCCACGGTATCCTAGTTCTGCCTGCCAGCATCATTCCCCAGTGTGTCATGGTCCTGTGCTGGAGCATGAGCCTTTGGGGCTAACTTTCCTCTGCCCAGCTGTGGCAGGGAAGGTTAGGGATAGGGTTAGAGTTAGGGTTAGGCATCCTAGGATAGAAAACCTCAAGTCACAGGATCTGGATTGATAAAGTTTGTCTGTTTGTAGGGATGGGGGTGGGGAGATCAGACATGAATGGTGTTTGGAGATCAGCAGTCACTGGCTAGGAAAAGCATCCCAAAGTTAGGAAAGCTGCAGCACTTCATTCCTGATAGCATCTCTGTAGTGTATTGCCAAATCGAAGATGGTAGGGTCTACCTGTCACAGCCACATTCTCGCCAGGGTCAAAAGCCATTCCCGCTAATAATGGGGTCTTGTTCAAAACAATTATCGATAGATACAAAGACTATCAGATGGGGAGCGACACCCAGCAGATATCTAAATCTGCAAGTAGTACAGACCCTACGGCACCATATGGCTTCTCTCCGGCTTAACTAAGATTGTTGATGCTCTCATGCTTTGGCACCAGTATTCAGTAAAAGAAAAGTTATGTAAGCACTAACACTGTGATGCTACTGTGCTGATTAGGGAGCTCAAGTGACTCCTGAGTGACAAAGGAGGGACCCCGTACACAGGTGTAGATGTGCTAGACAAGGGGCTGATTCATGTCTGGTTGTTTCTAGATCTCACTGTGCTACTCTGCGAGGTATACAGTTTCTAACTAATGAATTGTTTATTTCTGGAACTTTCCCTTGAGTGGTTTTTTTGTTTTTTTTTTTTGTAACACAGTTGATGAAGAGTAACTGAAACCTTGGGAGTGTGAAGTAGCCTGTAGTCTCCTGCAGGACTGGGCAGAAAGGTTTTCATTTATAAAGAGGAGTAAGCCTATGCGTGAGATGAGATGAGGGAGCGGCTCGGTGGCAATAGATCACAGAAAGTTGCTACCCAGGCCAGCCTGTTCTCAGGGGATATTGTCTGTGTGTTCAGCCTGAGGATGCCCCAAAGTTCAGGCATCTAGAGAAAGAAAGCTTGACCAAAAGTTTGTTTTCAAACATACTTGGTTTTGCTTGGTAAGTGGGAACTAGCAATGGGTCCAGCCACTGATGAAATGGGAGTGTGCTCTTGTAGTCTGTCTTTCTGTGTCCTTAGGAACTGTCATGAACTGAGTCTGCTCTAGATCCTATGGGGAAAGGTAATTCTCTGGAACAGAGGTTCCGGGTGAAGGTCTCCACTGCCCCCTTTCCCCAGCATCTCAGGTAAAGTTCAAAGGCAGGCCCCCTGCAGATGCACTTCCCTCTAAGGATGTTTTTGCAAACCACAGATTTGCTCTGCTGCACCTGTATTGTCTGGCCACACTGTGAAAAGGAGGAGGTGAAATGAAGTCTTCATTCCATTTAGATCATGTCTAAGGAAGCTAAATATTGTATAAGCAGTTAATATTGTATTTGCCAGTTATGGTGCATACCAACCATGAAGGCACCAGCAGAGACAGATCCAAAGAAGCAGGTTGGCCATTTCCAGGACACTCACTGTACACAGTCACATCTTCATTTCTTTAGACAGTTTCAATTGTGTAGCCCAGGCTAGCCATGAAAACACTATGAAACTCAGTCTGGCTTTAAACTCATGATCCCCCTGCCCCAGCCTCCTAAGTGCCAAGATTATGTTGCACACCCAGCATACTTTTCATAAGGATTTGTCCACTCCCACTCCTTTGGTGTAGGGGCTGAAATTTCAATGAGTGTGGAATTATTATGTTGAGCATCTTAATTTATTAAGCTTTTATATTCCCAGTTGTGTTTTGCTTTTATTAGTTCTTTCCCGTTCTTGGTACAGATAAAGCGAGAACCTTCCTTTATCCTGAGCGTGCTTCCATGGACCCACTGACCACCCGAACCCTGTGTCTCTTCTCCCTTTGACCTGCTTTGTTTTTCTTTACATTGCTGGTCACTTCCAGAACCTGTATTATTACTATATTGGGGGGTGGGGGGATGGCACTTGCTTCCCTGTTAGCATATCATGTCTAACAAAGTAGTTTTGCTTACAGCTAGCTGATAGGTCCCTTGCTTAGAACTTGTACAAAGCTGATGCCCGGAATTTATTTGTTTGTTTTATTTAACTGTGTAGTGGCTGGTTATGTACACATGAGTGTTGTGTCTAGGGAACTCAGAGGTACCTGATCCCCTGGAGCTTGTGAGCCACCTGTCATAGATACTTGGGACAGAACTCTGGGTCTTCTAGAGGAGCAGCATGCTGAGCCATTTCTCCAGCTCCCAGCTTCATGAAGTTTGTTTTAGTAGCAGAACATAAAATCAATCAAGGTCTTTTAAAAATACTTTGGTGAAGACAACGGGCCAGTGGGTTGTAGCCAGAAATGCCAGTCTCTGCTGTAAATCTCAGGGGCTCTCTGATGACTGTGTTGAGACCTCTGTGTTGTTTGCTACAAGCCTCTTAAGGCCTCTGGGGTTGTTGGAAGCTACAGATGTGTTACTATGTTCCAAATGAATTTCACCAGCTAGTTAGGAGGATGTTAGATGAAATAAATCAGAAGGCAGCAAATGGCCTATGAAGGGAATTAAAGACAGCCCATCATGACATTCTAACCAGCCTTGTAGAATCTTTAACATGTTACTCCCATCCCCCCAAAAAACTTCAGTTCACAGATGAATGAATGAGACAAATATTCTTTCCATACCAAATAACATTGTCCTTCTCTATGAGATGGTAGTAATGACATAGATATTGTTGCCTAGCAATACAATAAATATGGCAGAGTGACACTTCCTTTGAGTGGAATGCACATACAAGAGATCTTTCTACTTCTGAGGCAGTGGTTTTGTTGAGTGAAATGAATCAGTCTGAGTGTCTGAGTTTCTGTCTGAAGCCTTAGAAAAGTCTCCTGGCATGACATTTGGATCCAGTGAACCAGAGGGCCGTGACTGGTTGCACTCACTGTTGGGAAACCTCTCTTGAGCATGTGATTTACCCATAGGTTCCATTAGACCTGGTTGAGGTGCTTGGCTGTATGCTTCCAGACCTCCATCTTCAACACTGGAATGTTTGACTTAAATTGGTCACTGGCAGGGAATTGACTTTTATCTGCTAACTTGGAGTAACAGTGATGCTTTGGGGTTTTGTTGTTGTTGTTCTTTTCTGGCACGTGGCAGGCCCTCAGGAACTAGGAAGCCACTGAAAGTTTTATTATTCATCCAGGTTTCTTTG